>JALPCB010000130.1:0-53641 GCA_026538395.1 Cryptococcus sp. GC_Crypt_3
TACGTCACGACTTATATCTACGATGACGACAGCTCCAGCACAGTCAGCACCGAAGTAACATCCGTGACAGCCGTCGTCGCCGCGGCTGAGCTCACGAGCAGCGCGAGCGCAAGCGCAAGCTCAAGCTCAAGCGCATCAGTCTCGGTGTCGGACAGTAGTGCCGTGTACAGTTCGGCGACGGCATCAGGACATCACTGGGGCCAAGGCTCGTACCTGAGTGCAGTCCCAGGAGGCCAGCAGCACAGTTCTCGCAAAGTAAGTCTACGCTCTAGCTCGGTGGTAAAACACACGGGACTGTGTACTGATGCGTAAAACTGATTCGTGCAGAAGCGTCGTTTCGCGATCAAGCATTAACCATTTAAGTTTCGTGGCGAGCAAGGTAGAGGACATTGTTTCCAGTATTCCCATGCTGTCTTGCAGCTCCGTTGCACCGGCGCAGTCCGCAATTCGCGTATCATGTACGACGTTGAAACAAGCCGATCACGCGTTGTATAGCTCTTGTAGCAGTCTGATAAGATGATACCCTTGATTCAGTAAGCCAACTGCTTGTATCCCAACGGATGAGCAACACACATTGTATGCTCCGGCGGAAGAGTTGTTACATCCAGTGATTTCATGAAGAATCAGGTGAGACTGCGCAGTAAATACCAGCGGAATGCTTGTGTTAAGCTTGATACGCTTCGTCAGCTGTACATCTCAGACTCGGTCTCGGTCTCGGGCCCGGGCTCGGGCTCGGATTCTTATGCATAAATCGGCAACATCCGCTGATAGGGTTGCGTCATATACTGATGGACTCCCTAAAGCAGTCTCCATGCTCACGTCAATGCACTACTAACACCATCGTCTCCACTGCCTCGTCAGCTTTCACTGGGTGAAGATAAATATTTCTTACGTATCAATCGAGATGAGCCTCGACAAAGAGGCGAGAAAGGTGGCTCTGATAACCGGCTGCTCAGAGCCAGAATCTATAGGGCAATGCTTTTCTCGCGAGCTCCTGTCTAGAGGCTGGCGGGTGTTCGCCACTGCCAGGAAGATAGAAACCCTCAAAGATCTCGCCGAGCAGGGGTGCGATGTGAGTCATCCGCTTGGTCCCTAGAGCTCCGTGTGGTAGTACATTCTAACCCGTCATGTCAACACAGGTGCTTGAGCTGGACGTGGTTTCCGATGGCTCGGTCAAAGCGGCCGTTGGAGCATTGAGCGATGCCACGCACGGCCGACTCGATCTGCTGGTCAACAACGTGAGAATCCCCTCGATACCCTTCCGCAGCGTTGCATTCAGTCAGTCAGGCATGCTGACATTTTCGCGCACAGGCAGGAGTTGCCGGCCTTGCTCCTCTACTGGACATCGACCTGACTCGCATGCAGGCAATGTACGACGTTAACGTCTTCGGTGCCGTCCGAATGATCCAAGCCTGCAGCCCACTGCTCATCGAGACTGCCAATGAGGCAACTTACGACGTTCGCAAGACTGTAGTCATGAATATCGGTAGTACCTCGAGGTACATCACTCCGTTCCAAGCCGCGTACGGTAGCTCAAAGGTAAGCTGAGGCAGCTGCCTTCCGTCATGATCTCGCGGGCTTATCAGGCCGCTTCTCATACACCATCGTACTCTCGCAGGCAGCATTCGGCCACATATCGGATGTCTTGCGAGTGGAACTCGCACCACTTGGTGTCAAGGTGATCACCGTAGAGCCAGGTGAGTGTGAAATATGGGACAACCTCTGTTACAAGTTCGAACGAACGTTGATGGAACTATGCCTTGCTCGACTAGGCACGCTAAAGACGGCGATGATGGCTCAACTGAAGCCGTTCCCCATCAAGCTGGCAGAGGGGCAACAGTCGCCCTACTATCCGACGTTCGAAAGCGTCCTCGTGAAACCTTTCCGAGGAGCAGCTGGCGAAGGCGCCGATCCGGCTTCGGTAGCCAAGGAATTGATTAACATGGTTGTGGCGAAAAACCCGCCTGGACATGCGTTCGTCGGGCAAGGCGCTTTCCTCATCAAGTGGATCATCTCGCGCCTCCCCGTCTCATGGGCCGATCTCGTCTGGACCAGATTCGTCAAGCTCAATACGGTCAAGTACGAGGATCGTAGGATCGCGCCGACAAAGCTGTCGAGCGAAGAAGAGGCAAGCGGAGAAGCATAGAGCCAGCTTGGAGTCAGAGTTGTGCGCGTTGATGCCGCTCCGCGGTCACAAGTTGTGTACGTCCTGGCTTCTGTTGTCTTGTATTCATATAGCTGCCTTGTATAGATGCATACGTGTACTATACCATTGTCTCTAGTACCCATTGCGATCACGTATGACGCAGGACCTGGTGTTGCACGGCATGGAAGCTGATTGGGCAAAAGCTGCGGCTCGGACCATGATTCAGTTCGCGCACTGCCATCAAGGGGCGTCAATGTTCCGTCACGGTTGCATCCTCCATCTCAGTCGTGATCATCACCGATCAACGAAGCTGTCTTGCACTCACTCATTATGGAGGAACGTCTCTGGGACATCTTGTTACATGGGACATCTTGTTACATAGAGCTAGCTGCGCATGTATCAGGCTCATGGCCAAGAACCTGATTGATCGACGGGTAGCAGCAACGTGGTAAGAGTATGGTAACGGGTACTCACTGTACACGCGGGAACAGGGACGCGTTTTCATTTGTTATTGTTATTGTCGTTGCCAACCAGTACAACGTCTTACTTTCTTGACCGCTGACACACGACTCGTGAAACAGCAACTGTAGCCGACTATACCATCAGGAGCATCCGAGGGTCGGGAAGGACCTACCACTGCAATCCACGGTGTACCTCGCTAGATGAGCTAGTTCACCCTTCCACCTCTTCTCACGCTAGATTCACTATCGCTCGTTGAGACAGTCGTACAATGTTCAAGTCGTCGCGCGCACCAGCGCTCGCGCCCGAGACGGACTACACCAAGAACCTACGCGAGACGTCATTCTATCGATATGGCCAATTACGTTCGCTGGGATTAACGGGTGAAGTAACGGCGTTGGCGGTCGATCCTGTCCTCTCGCTGTTCGCGGTCGGGACTGGGTCGGGGGTGGTGCACGTCTACGGTGAACCCGCTTTCCAGTTCAGTCTGCCCGTTGCTGGGCCCTCGACCTCGAGCGCCGCGAGCGCGATCAAGTTCCTCTTCTTCCACCCGGGCCATCATCGCTTGATCGCAATAGACGCTTCGAACACACTCCACACATACTCCCTCCAGCACATGACCGACCACATCAACCCGCTCACGCACCCGACTCTGCCCGAAAAGGAAATCTCGTATACGCTCTGGGGGAGTGTGACGAGCGTCGATCAGCCTCTGCCCAGCCATACGCATCTGTTCTTCACTGTGAAAGATGGGACGACGCTGGCGTGGGACCTGAGCAGAAGGGGGCTGGGTAATTGGAAGATCGGCAACTGCTGGCAGGAGTATGAGGATAGGATGATTCGTAGTGGTATACCAGGACGCAGGAAGACGTTAGGAGGGTGAGCATCTCCCCACTCATGATCACGTCAGATCGCAAGAGCCCAGTATAATGATGAACTAACGCTGATATCCCCCTAGACCTATGGCCACCTGCATCGCGCTCAACCCGCGTGATCTCAACATCATGCTGATCGGATACGAGGGTGGTGTAGTCGCGTGGGACATGCAGAGGAGCGCTATCGCCAAGACTTTCGAAATGACGTTACCACCAGGTGCACCCGGCGGAGGATCCTACCAAGACGCCGATGGATCGTTATGGACCGAGCGTACCCCTTCCGTCACTAGTATCACTTGGCGCCCTGATGGCCTCGTCTTCGCTGTCGGACACGCAGATGGGTGCATAGCAATCTGGGCGTATTCCGAAGCCGACAAACCGTTGATGGTGCGAACAATCACACATGAAGACGTCAATGTCACCGACGCGGAATCGCTATTTGACGCTGGGGCACTGGACAACCAAATCAGGAAGCAGGAGCGAGATTCAGATGGAAATGTCGTAACGACGGCTGCGGCGGCTGACCGAGAACCTGTATTTAAGCTTTCCTGGGTCAGCTTCCCCGATCAAGCGACTCTGAAGCTACTCGCTGCTGCCCAAGGCGCCGATCCGACCATGGAACCCGTGTCCAACGCCACTATGGAATATGCCGAGCGGGGTGAGACGTTGTTGCTCGTCCTCGGTGGACAGAGTCCAGGGGAGAAGCCTGGAATCAACATCATCCAGTTCCCAGCTTATCAGCCGCCTGTACTCGCTCGGCGAGGGACGACGCCGATGTCACCATCAGAGAGCATGCCGGTGCAGGAAAGGTACGCATATCGCGACTCGCTCACGGCCACCGGAATGTCCAACTACCTCACAAGGACGCCACCAGAAGATTTCGTGCTGCTCCCACGCTCTAGTCCCCATTTCAACCTGTCTTATGATCCAATCGCTATTATCGTCTCACTCACTCCAGACCCTGTCTTTTCCGAAACGAAGGCGTCACATGCCGCACGTGGTATAGACGCATGGGTGTTCCCACCTCCGCGCTCTATTGTAG
The DNA here is from genome assembly GCA_026538395.1 of Cryptococcus sp. GC_Crypt_3. Classification (NCBI taxonomy): domain Eukaryota; kingdom Fungi; phylum Basidiomycota; class Tremellomycetes; order Tremellales; family Cryptococcaceae; genus Cryptococcus; species Cryptococcus sp. GC_Crypt_3. Next base: position 4,523 of record JALPCB010000130.1, read on the forward strand.
TTCCTCCGACACCTGGGCGAAAGCACTTTGTGCAGCCTGGTGAAGGCGAAAAGCTGGTAGCAATGACTCCTGCGCCGATGCTGTCGCCTACACCCAGCACACCGAGATCTGTCTCTCCCGGCTGGCGGCTGCCGTGGACCTCGTCATCACCCGGCCCCTCGCCAGGCTTGACTACACCCAATTCCGCCACGTCTCGTGGTACACCAGGTCCGCGCAGATCAAAGATTAGACGACAGCTTCGCCTACCTTCGTCTCTGTGGAGCGGGAATCATACTGTTCTTGGATGCGAGTTGTATTCTCTGCCCACTCCCACTTTCAAAAGACTCATCAGCTTCGCGATCGAGAACGCTGGCGATGAAGATATCCCTCGTCTCCCGTTACATGGCGGTCTGGCTGTACCAGATCTGCAGTCTCACGGTGCGCCTGATGTCAAGGTTGCCAAATTGGACAGCTATCGAATCCTCGTCACATATTATCCTGACGCAACTGTCCGCTTCTGGGACGCCTCACCGCACCTGCTGCTTCTCCCTACGCCGCTCCGCTTTGAATATCCCAACCCTCTGCCTCACCTGACTATTTCCATCGGAGAGTACCTCAAGCATGCCGACGTGGCTCATCTTCCTCTGGCTCATCTGTGGCAGACAGATCGGTCAAAAGTGCGCATCAAGAGTGTCCACCTCGCGAGAGAAGCGCTGGAATGCGTAATCACCTTCTTCACTGGTGAACTGGCCGTCTTCAAGTTCGGCGAAGCGAAAGGCAAGGGCAAAGCCAAAGCGGACACCGATGATATGGAAGAGCTGAATGGACTTGATGAGAAGCAAGAGAGCTATTTTCCGCCTCCTGCGGACATGCCAAGCGCCGGAGGTAAAGCAGAGTGGGTAGAGGAAGTTTTGGAACTCGGTCATTTGGCCAAGTGGAAAGTGGACGGATTCAAGCCTGTTGCGCTGTTCACACTGAAGAGAGGGGAACCCATTTCTTGCGCTGTCTCAGATATCGGTGCGTGATCAGCTTGCCAAACATCTCCGCCTCGAAGCTGATTCTCGATCTCCTATTCACAGGTTTCATAGCGGTAGCCTTCTCCAGCAAGTCGCTAGCTATCCTCGATATGCGTGGACCAGACGTGATTCTCCGAGAAGGATTCGATGAGGACGGTATCATGATCAAGAAGAAGAAAAAGAAGGGGAATGTGCAGAATGTCCTGGGTGAGACGTCGGTCGTGGGCGCGATGAAGTGGGTGGTCTGCGGTATGGGAGCAGGTGAGTTTGGCTGTCTTTCGAAGAGAAGCAAGTGCTTAATCATACTGCGCAGATGTCGTCAACCGCCCAAGATTGATCATCTCCTATGCCAAGGGGTGAGCGCTAGTTCACGAGCAAGAGTGGACAAACGTGCTGATGGCTTTCGCAGGATGACCAAAATCTACATCTTAGTCAACGTGTTAGGAGAATGGGTAGTCGAAGCCAAACCGCCGACATTCACCAACGAGTCCTTAGCTGGACCGCTGGCTTCATTCGTCCTAGATCCTGCGACTGGAAACGAGATGACCGCATCGTCCGACGCGCTTCAAGCTGCCATGCGAGATCAATCATCTCAGGACAGTTCTGCTGGAGGAAAGGGCAAGGAGGTTCCTGCTCACTGCCTGTGGATTGCCGTGTGCAAGAAATCGATCAGATGCGCTGTCAATTTCAATGGCGAGCGAGTCGCGAAAGTCGAGCTGGACGATCAAGAGCTATCGGATGTCTTCTACATCACTAGACACGGTCAGTCTTGCCTCCTGCTCCATCATGAACCTAGAAGCTGACTAGATCGGTTGGGGCACCAGGTCAAAAGGTCTTGGTCGCATTGACAACGAGTCAGACGGCATTGTTTTACTCTGTCCCCTTTTTGGAGTACATCACCCGCCTCGACCTGTTCTACGGCACGCAAGGGTGAGTTGGCCTCTCTTTGTCATTCTCGATTGCGCCTGACAACTGTACTCTGCCTGTAGCCGCTCGACGGGCCGAATATCGATGGACGACCGATCAGGGGACTTCGTCGAATACTCTTCTCCTCTGGATATCAATCTTCGAACATTCTTCCATTTCAGGAAACCCTTCCCTCCTCGACTAGACCCTTGTTCACTGAAACGAGCTATACCTCCCCAACCGACGCCTTTGAGCGCGAGTACCATGGTCGGAGCGTGGATCTGGGGAGGTGCGCCCTTAACCGGAGCACAACTTGATGCGTTGAGTGAGTGGCTCGGCGTCCCTTGCGTCCGAGGTTAAGTTTCGCGCTGACTGTTTCTCGTCACACGTGGATAGTCGGCGGCCCCGCACGCCCGGCTGCACCGAAAGTCGCGCCGACACCCTCTAAACCTCTTATCACGTGGGGTAAGCCGCCAGAGGAAGCAGTCAAGCCAGTCCAGACTCCAGCTACGACATTGCCGAAACGGACGGCTGTGGCTAGGCAAAAGTCCGCTGGCCAAGTTGCTGGCGAGCGAGAGGATGCGTAAGTCGGACCGTACTTCTAAACACTATCAGATTGTGCTAATCATACTTATGTGACCACCAGATATACTGAGATGCGAAACGCGACGCTGGAACGAGGCAATTACCTGGACGATCTAGGCGAAAGCCTCAATAACGTTTCCCTCTCGGCGTCGAACTACTATACTCAAGCGAGAAACGCTGCTGTGCGTGACTACCCTTCCACTTGCTATCATATTGTACTTGTACGAGCTAATGCTGTGTATCTTGTGCGTCTCATGATCTAGATGAAGGAAGCTGCCAAGAGTACCGCCAAGGGCATCTTTGGCAAGTTGCTCTAAGTAAGCCTTGACGGGAGAATGAGGACTGCTGGACAGTCAATGGGTTTCGCGGTGATTCAGATCTTTTGGTTGTACAGTACGAGTGATTGAGTCGATCTGGTCATTGCGACATATGCATGTGCCCCGTATATTTGACATGTCCTCGACCAAGCTTCGCCGATACACCTTTTGATAGGTGTCTTGGATGTTGTGAGTGACTTGCTACTCGGGTTTAGTCGGTAAGTGTGTTCTATTTCCGTCGGAAGCGTGGGAAGGTTATGCACCAGTCACTTCTCACCGCATGATCGTTTCCCATCTACTAGTCTACTTCCGCCCTTTAGCATCTATCTACACATATAGATAGAGTACAGCGCCCATCTATCCTTCATCATCGCTCCGCTTACTAGCTAGGAAGTGGTCATCGTACCGCCGCACCGCCGCAACGCAGCGCAGACACAGACACAGACGTGGATGTGGACGTGGATGTGGGAATCGCTCAATCCAGAGCTCCCCGGCTTACTAGCTTATGTAAGTCCCTGCCTCTTCGCCTCGCTTCGGTTCCAAAGTGCAAGTGGAGCGCAGCTGATCTTCTTCCGATTTTCTCTTTCTGACAACATACAACGTTCACACACACCACCAGTTCCCATTCGCCTGCCGCCTCACTGCATTCTTCCTATTCGCTCCATTCGGCTTCTTCATCATCCTTGATATCATAGCGTACGGTGAGTCGTCTCGCCACTGCGTAGCTGCGTCGCTGCTCTGTCTGCGTTTCCCCTCGAGTCAATGTGCTGGATAGTGAGGGGTGCCGGTGTGCGCGTGAGGAAGCTGCTTGGTGACTGTTGGTCAATGAGACTGGTGCAGGAGGAGGATGATTGCGGCGACGCCATCCATTTCCGCCATACATTACCTACTCCTTTCCCCTTTGTTCCTCCCAACAAAATCCCCTAGATAAATACATGTGGAGGCAAACGATGCTGACTTCTGGACCGGACCAACGTAGCCATCGCACGCACACTCCACTTGTCGTTAACCCAACATCGAGTCCCGCGCTCGCCACCGACGCTCTCCTCCGACATCCTCGCCAACGACATCTTGTCCGTTTCTTCGGACGACACCGAGACGGACTCTTGACTATCCCGCCCAGAACCATACATAATCAATCAGCGCGATATGGCAACCTCATCCGCAATGACGACCCCGGTCACTCTGGCTGGCGCGACAGGAATGACCGGGTCGCTCATCCTGCGCACACTCATCGCATCTCCTGCGGCGGCATTCGACATCACAGTCCTCGCTCGCCGCGCTCTACCAGAAACCGTATCCCTTACCTCAAGCAACAAATCGACCACAGTCGATACGCGCATATTCAGTGATCTCTTTACTGCACCAACGAGCGAACAGCCTCTCGCGCAAAAGGGCGGAGTGTACATCTCAGCGTTGGGAACTACGAGGGCGGCCGCGGGCGGGACGGAACAGCAGAAGAAGATTGATCTTGACCTCAACAAGGATCTAGCCAAACGAGCCAAAGATGACGGCGCAGAGACTGTAAGTATCAGAATCGGTTCTGATATCTCTCTGATAAGGAGCTCATGCTCGTTCTGCTCGTCCATAGGCAATCCTCGTTTCGTCCAGCGGGGCATCAGCTACCTCGAGCTTCTTCTACCCCCGTATCAAGGGTCAGCTGGAAGAGGCAATCAAGGCGATGGGCTTCAAACATACAATCATACTTCGTCCCGCTACCCTACTCGGTCAGAGGTGAGCGTGAAGTCGTTTTTAGCACAAAATACAGTTAGAGGCAGAAAGGCTGACCGAGTAACGTGCGACTTGCGCAGGACCGAATCCCGTCCCGCCGAAGCTGTGGCGCGATACCTGTTCGGCGGCTTGAAGAAGGTTGGCGTGCCAGTTGCAGGCTTGGGGATCGAGGCGTCCGAGTGAGCCATACCCTCCCAGCTAGCGATACGAGATTTGTCAGAGCATTAGCTGATGCCTCGCTACTTTTCAGCGTTGCCGAGGCCGCAGCTTATTTCGCCGCCAATCCGCCTCAGGAAGCTGTCTTGACTCTATGGGACAAGGATATCTCGAACTACGCCGAGAAATATCGCGCGGCCCACGTAAAGACCGAGTCTTCGTAGTCGTAGTCGTATTCGGTGACCTGTTGTACGAGAGTACGAGAGTACGAGCGTACGCGCGTACGAGAACAGATGGACAGAAGGACAGAAGGTCATGAGACAATGTACATAGAACTCGTGGAGGTCTCATTCGCTTTCCGCATAGATGGTGTAGCCCGTAACGTGAATCCCGAAGCCAAGCTTGACGCTCTGGTTCTCTGGTTCTCGCCTGATTGTTGAGTATTGAGTGACAGACAGAAGCACAATACATGTATGTCCTGTTGTACATCTGCCTCAAACTGATCACTTCCTTGATTTGAGTTGAGGTGGTCCCCCTGATGATGCGCTGTGCCTCTATGAGAAGAGTGAGGATACAACGAATGTGTAAATCTACTTTGTGCATGCTGCATGCTGCATTCTATGTATTCGTCGATCCCGAACGTCCCGCAGGGATCGCACATATCATTGTTATTTTTTTTCCCTACAGCCATACGTCTTGGCTGTCCACAACTCAATCCACTCTGATCGAAGCGTACAGCCGTCGAATGGCAAAGTACGACGCGACGTATCCTATCGAACCGCCCACCAGGAAGTCGAGCAGGGAGAAGAGGAATCTATGACAATGGGATTAGCTGAAAGCACAGCAGTATTGACGGAAGTGATGAGCGACACTCACAGGTATCCAAAGTAAAGGACGACACTGGTGAAGCTGTCCAAGCTGAGTCTCGACGCCCAATACCAGACTCCGTACGCGAAGAGCCAGAACGCCGATCCACCGCCGATCAGGAAGGCGCGCCAATGCCATCTGTACTCTTCGGCACATAGGATGAAGTAGACGAATAGGACGGTGACTGTTGCCGTGGTCAGAGTGACGACGATAAATGTGAGGAACAAGAAGCCGAAAGCGTAATATGCCCTATTACCGAATAATGACGACAGGACAAAGTAGAGTTCGACGAAAGCTGCGCCGAACGGCAGGGTGCCGCCTAGTAATGCCGCTTGCCATGTGTGGAGATACCACGGTTTCGGAGGGATTTGGCGTGGGATCGAAGATACGCGCACGGGATTGCTGAATGCGCCGTGCTTCATCCCGTAGAAATAGCCGGCAACTGATAACGGTGTCGAAATGAGAAACCAGAGCAGCAGAATTGCGAGAATGGTTCCGAAGGGGACAGCGCCTGACGCTGAGGCGCCAATGAGGAACAAGTTGAGCAGGCCTATGATGGTGAAGACCACTGTGGGGAAGAGCACTGCTGTGAGGATGAGGTTGGGCTTCCACTGTTCGCCGCCGAGAGTAGCATACGTGCGGGCCGAAGCGTAGCCGGAGACACCGCCAAAGAGGGTCCAGCAGATGAGGAGGACAGTGGCTAGTGATCCTCGATTCGACGGCGAGAGGAAGCCGAAAAGAGCAAAGAGGAGAGTGACGATACACATCATGACGAGATGAGCACCGTTGCCCGTCATGACTGAGAGGAGCATTGGTCTTGTTGGTAATCGGAAGACTTCGCCGTGGACCAACTTCCATCCGTAGTCCTCTTGCACATCTTCGGAGAGATCGATGGCGTTGTACCGCGAGATGTCTTTGGATATGGTGCGGTAAAGGACCATGCCGACCATGAAGACGAGGAGGCCGACGATGACGAGCGAGTTGACCAAGCTGAACCAGTGGATCTTGGGGTCGAAGACGTGCAGATACATATCCCACCTAAGCCCCCACGGGATGTCGCTTTCGAGGAACGACACCGAATAGGTGTAGAAGAACTCGTTGTTCGTGTCCTCGTGCAGGTACAATGGCTGATTGGCGAAGCAGTCGGGCGTGTTACCGCCCGCAGTCATAGAGTTGACTGAGCGAGGGTAGACGAGTACGCCAACGACGCGGAAATGCTTGCTGTCGCGCATATGATATTGGATGTAGATATCGTAGTGATTGTTGAGAGCAGGCTTGTCCGGGAAAGTCTCGTCGTCGCCTAGATTGAAGCCTTGGGCGTCGAGGAAGATCTCGTTTGTCTTGCTATCCTTCTTTCTCTCGCTGCTGGGCAATCCATCAATGATGAAATTGAGTCCGTAGTCCTCTTTGATCCTCTCATTGATGAAGATCGCGTCCTCTTTCCGCACGCTGCTCTGACCCAGCAGCTGACAGGTCGAATTCTCCATCATCCTGATATCATACGGCGAAGACAGGATACGATCACCGAAGAGGATAGAGCCGAGAGACTCGGGCTGTCGCACGGGTCCACCTTCCGGCTCGCAGAAATGGAAGCGCGGGTCATAGTAGTCGTACGAGATCAATGAGCGTAGCTTAGAGTTGAGCATGGGCGTGAGCGTGTTGACGAACACGTCTATCTTCTCGCCTTGCAGGTAGTCGCGTGGTGCCGTGCCAGGCAAGTAGAATGCGTGTGCGCCCGGAATAAGCGCGGCGGCCGCAACGGCCAGCGCGGGCCAAGAGGGGACGAGCATGTCGGCGCGGCGGTCGTAATATTTTGCTGACCTATGTCTCACTCCTTTTGTGGTCTATCTCACGAGAGAGTGTGGTACAGTCAATGTTGAAACCAGGCAGTGATGTGCATGGTGAATGGAGGATGGCTGCTCGTCGCTTGATCGGTTCCCCGCAGCTCGCCATATGGCGGGATCAAATAAAGATATCGGCCAATTCACTCTTTGTAAACAGTCGCTCAGTCCTCGACATCCAGTACACAAGTACACGAAGGCAAGGATGCTAATGCTCACTCGAGTACCACTCAATCGTCGTGACGTATAGTATACTACAGCTACGCAGCCGAGCGAGCTGGACATTCAAAGGTGTTAGCAATAAGCCGAATACAAAGAACAGTTTCAGACAGGTTCCTCCCTTGAAAGGACCGACTGAAGTATGACGTGCAATCGAATGTACTCGTACAGCACACTCCAGATCAGGTGTGTTGTCTCTATTATGCTCAAGCATCCAAAGGTAACAAGACATGCCGGGAGAGGATATCGTTTGCGTATAAGTTACAGTACCCATTACTTGAGAGTTTCACGGACTGCCCTTGACCAAACGATTACAGTATCGCTACGAGCTATAATTTGGACCTTCTCTCACCTCTCGCTTCATATCAGAGGCAACGCAACTTGACATAATGACTGACCCCCGGAAACAGGTTGACGGGAGCAGGCTGGCCCGATTCGGCGAGTCCTTCAGTCGTAAAATCCAAAGCTGTTGCCTAGAGGATGAGGGAAAGCACCGTTTGTACTACCCCGAGTACCCCTTTCGTCAAGCTCTCCGCCGAGCCGCGAGCGAGATGTCTAGAAGTGTCGTGGCTTGCAGTGGCGAACGAGAAATGGATGAAAGTGAATAGATTTGCTTTCCGCGAGGTCTCCTCGCCTCTTATACTGTAGTCGGAGTGTCGACAACAGTGCGGTGAGCTATATACAGTCAGAAGGTGGGGCGTGGGATGAGCATCCCTTCATAGGGCTTCTGCGTTCTCTCAGTCCTCTCCAAACGGAAGGCCCGCAACTCGCATGATGACGAGAAGAACCATGAGGAAGCACTTATTAACGGAGGAACCTTCTCCAGGGAAATTGAGAGTTGCACTTCTGTAAGACTTCCACTGTGACTACAACACATTCATCGAGCGGCCGGGAGGATTCAGATGGGGCTCGGCCACATTCGCCACACTAATTGTGGTTTTACCCCGTGCTTACACGTATAACCGAACTGCACGACGAGTCCTCACAGTGCCCCGCGATCACAGCACCAGTTGAAAGGAGCGCTCTGTATATGACACGACTGACTGTGGGAGGGAAATGAGGTTTTTGCCGGTGGCGGGGAAGAGCCAAAGGAGGATGAAACGGGTTGTGTTCAGTGGCACAAAAGCTTTCCTATAATGAACGGATGGCACGGCATGCCATGACACTGCGTGTCGCGTATAACAGGTCGATGCTATTGCGTTGCACAGTTCTGTAACCCAATCAACGACCGAGGAGCTCGCGGCGAGTACTCTCACAGGCGCAGACTTGACATTTTCATATTCAGCTAAAAGACAGCGAGAGAGCTATGGCAGGCACTCATTCGCAGAGTGTCTTCCGGGAAGATCTGCCTGAATTCGACGACTTCGACGGCTATCAACAAAAAGAGCAAGAGAAGAGAGTTTCCGCCGATGCGGCCACAGAGACCCCGCGTTCTGGTCACTCGACTTCGAAGACAAGGGGTGTCATCGCATACTTCCGTGAGTGGCCACAGCCTCAACATGCTACGGAAGGCGATGTGATGCTTACGACGGTCGTCAGGATACGCACCATACGTCTTCCTGCCCCTGCTCGCAGCAGTCGTGTGGTTCAGCGGGTTACTGGCTCTGTTGATGTTATGGGTCAAAGCGGGCAAACCGCGATATTCAAGCACGGAGGCTAAGATCGCGTTCATTTCTGAGGTAGGCGGCTCACACGAGAACCTCTTTCTGGCAATCTGCTGCGTAGTGGACGTGTGAGTGCGGCAATGACTGCACACCTGGCCCCGTACACCTAATGCTGATGGGTAAGTTTGATATGATGGATGCGCCAGCCTCTTTTTCTCCTCGGTTTGCGCGATCAAGTGGCTACGCCATATTGAACGTCTACCGGGACGCCTGCCAGATGGCACACCGAATAACGCGGAGGCGGACGAAGATAACGAGAAAGTAACCCCTAGTGTCTGGGTTGAACGATGGAGACATGCGCGGGGGAGGGTCCAGTGGTGGGCCAGTGAGTTGGCTAGCTCCAGATGGAAGCATGGCGGATGACGTGCTGACCGCTACGCGGGACAGGCTGGCTAGCCACTTTCTTCTGCTTCGTAGGCTGCGCAGGGCTGTTCATCCTTGCCAAAGTGAGCTCGTGTTGACACTACGGCTTTGTAGTGTCATATACTGACTAGTCGAGCTATAGTGGAACTGCTTCGAGTACGATACGATACACTGGGACGGTACTTTAGTGTTCGTGACTGGCATTGGCCTATCGGCGACCTGTCAGACGATCGAAGTGGTGCGTTCATTCCACAAGTATCATCGAGCGTGTTACTGTCTTGCCATCAACAGGACGAGCTGACGTTTCGGACCATTGCCATCGCTACCTCATAGTGGCTACTACGACGAGATCATCCGCATCGACGACATCTCGTCGTCAACTCTTACGCTAAATTGGCCGTCGTGGGAACAGAAGTAGTATGCGCCTCCATCTACGGGTACATGTACGTGTTCGTGAGTGTCACTCTCTCTATCTGTCGACTGTCGTCCTGGTCGCGATCAGGGGAAGCGGTGCTGACTGTACTCACGGCATCGTGTCTGCCCAGTGCCACGGCGAAGCTGTCGCGGTCAACGATCACACTGCTGCTGCGTGCGACCGAATGTCATCCACAGCGGCGATCTTCGAATGGGGACTGGCTTTTCTTCTGAACTGTTATTTCCTTACGCTGCTTGCTGATCTCTGGCCAGCGGGGAAGACGAGTCGTCGTTATCTACTCAAAGCACAATCGGACGGACGTGTATAGTCGTCCCGCCTCATGTTACATGACCGTAGACTGTACACTGTAGACTGTACATTGAGGATCGTGGACTCAAATGAGATTGTAACATCCCAAGACAACTGATTTTACAACTGATCGGACAATGAGATCCGTATTACTCTAATGAATACTGATATCTTTTGTACATCCCAAGCAAAAGTCTTCATCTGTTCATCTCCTTGAGCTCCATGGCCCGCTTCTCACCATCCTCCGAAATCCTTTCCGGCGTAGCAACGCTACCCCTACTACTCATCTTTTTCTCACCCTCACCTTGGCCCTCGCCTCCCGCTCTCTTGCCCTCCGTGACAAAAGTCGCGCCATCAGGGGCATCACCGAACGTCACTGTCGTTCTCCGTCCCTTCACACCGGCCTCAGCGCCTTGACCGGCTGCGCCGACACTCTGTTCCGATGGGACGCCGGAGGTCGGAGGCTCATTGGGATTGAGCGCTGTTCCGCTTTGGATCTGCGACTGTGGCAAGCCGATTGCTAGTGGGACACCTAGAGCTTCGCGTAATTTGGCCGAAACCGTATCCTGTTTCTTCGTCCGAGCGGAACCTTGCCAAATAAGTACGGCGGCGCTGCGCAAAATGATGTTCAGCTTGGTATTAACACAAGCGCGTGACATGACTATGACGCACCCTATACCACATCCGAAAGAGAGAGGAATGAGGCAGCCAGTGGTCCAGGCAGGTCGCACGTGCCAGCCTGTCGAATTCTTCAGCTGCGTCCAAGATACTGAGAGAAGATTACTCACTCATACCCCACATGCAACCGCTGTAGGTAAGGGTCGTCAGTATCTGGGTTACTAGTGCAAATTTCATGATTAATCATTTCTCACCATAGCATGCTAGATAGCAGGCGTTTGTCAGTCAACATGTAAAGACGATCATGCGATATATAACGACTCACCACTGGAAAGCCGAATTCAAATCCATCAACTAGCCCATTGCATTAGACCCAGTATCTTCATTCGCCTTTGGATCTATCTAGACTCACGATCGTGTTCCACAAAGCCCAGCTCATCGGGAAAGCTCTATGCGTCGCTGTAGCGTGCGCCCTGTACCATGTTTGGGATGTGGCGAATTTCTCTTGTTGATATTCCAGACGCTTTTGATCTTTATCCGGCAGTACCTGATGCAAGACTCAGTCTGAGGATCTACGATCGAGACTGATCGCGTAGATTAGGGCACATACCTGGACATAGTCTTCGATCAAACGCGGATCAGGCAGGTCGTTCGGATCTTCGATAGGCGGCAAACCCTTCTGCTTCCTCAGACGTTCACTTCTCTTCCGCAATGTCCAGATCACAGATATACCTAGTAGTGGTATCAGCTGGATTGAGCAGTGATTCGGTTCTGTCAAAGATAAGACTTACGATACGTATCCAATGCTCGCCATGGAATCAAGCCGATCCCGGTCACGGTAAACAAGCCATTCTCCACTTGACTCGAGATTTCTGGGAATGGACTCAGCGTCTACGAGAGGGTAGCCTTGATAGCGAGAACCATCGCAACTCACCAACCCAGACGTCTTTATTATGTTTGCTACCGGTATGTATCCATCCCAAAAGGAACAGAACGATAGCCGCACCCCAGAATGCCACAAGAAAGCCATAAATCGCCGTGACCGCGCCCATGGGAGTTTTCACGAACGTCCATACACCTTTGAGGATCTTTTTCGCTTGTACACGTTTCGACTGCCGGAGGACACTCTTGACATGGCGATCAAGCTCATGGTCCGCTTTCATTGCCATAAGATCGCCATCTATCTCTTCTTGATTGATCTCCTGCACAGTCGCGAGATGAGGCGCTGTGGAGAAGTGCGAATCGGCTCGTGACCTCTGCATGGTCGGAGAAGAGGATGATGTAGCAGAGGCGTCTTCGGGAATGGGCAGAGCGTGGGCGCCACTCCAGCTCGCAGAGGAGGGTCCGGACGATGCCGCCTCGCTCGCTTCGGTAGGCGATTTCATGCCGAGGAAGCGAGAGATGGATGAACCTCTTGATCGACCGATAGTCGACGATCGAGTACGAGCGGAAGAGGGCATTGTTTGGCCTTCATTCTCGGTCAAGGGCCTGTCGCGATAGAACAAGATCAGCTAATTTCAGCGGCACCAACGTTGCTTGATACTGACGCAAGACTTTCGTCACTTGTTGTTTCCGGCAGTTGTACTTCGGGTCTACGAGACCACAGTGCCGGGAAGTGAGGGAAGATGACGGAGTTGGTCATGTTTTGCAAGTGATTCACTGTATGTTGCCCGTCATCAGCATGTGTGGATGGCGATGGAAATAGGCGAGAATGAACGTACCAGTGGACACCTGCGGGTCGATGACGTCCAAGAGGCCTACCATGTCCTCGTGCAATTGTCCATCCTCATTCTGCAACCCATAACCTACCGGAGTAGATGGCCGCCGAGAATTGCCAGTCGCTCCTTGTTCTCTCATTAGTGAAGAGCTACGGCGTCTTTTCATTCCTCGTTCGAGATCCGCGGGCTGGTCCGAGCTGGTGGAAGCTATCCTTCTTACTAGCCCAGCTGTCCTTGGCGGGTCTCGGTTCGCGGATGATGATGCTCGCTGACGACTGGATGGCAGGGAGACGCTGACTGTGTGAGCGCGATTGCGCCTCGGATGTATATCGCTCGGGTGGTTGACCTGCAAGCCATCTAGCGTCGCAGTGACGGGAGACACTATGGTCAGTCGCCGTCTCGACGGCGCAAAAGTCGTGCCAGTGCGGGGATTAGATGTCGCGCCATCGTCAGAGAGCTTTGAGGATGGCTCGGAAGCGAAACGGGCCGATGTAGTTCGCAGAGGAGCAAGCGCAGGCCTGTCGGATGCATCTCCGGCTGAGCCAGCCGCCGAGCTGGAGGTAGCGGAGGTGTCGGAGGGTGCAGAGGTAGCGGATAGGGAGTTGTATACTGGGAGCGAGGGTGCAAGCTGGACATGTTCCGGCTGGTCGTTGCCTTGTCCAGGCGACGCTCGCTGGTCGCTATTGGATGTCGCCATAGCGAAGGATGTTTGTGTGTATGACGAAGAAGCGGGGAAGAGCTGCGTCCAGGAACGAGATGATGGACGAGTGATACGAGTGATCCGAGTGTTAGTGTGTTTGCTGCAGTATCCGTGTTTGGCGCAAGTTGAACTAAAAGATCTGCCGCGACAGGGTGATAGGGCGGTGACAAAAGTGAGATCTCACAGCATGTGGCTGGTACAGTGCTAGTCCGAGTACTGCACAATTACCATCACCGATCACCGAGATAAACAAACAAAGGTTACGATAGATAATAATATTCCATTGTTGTGGTAAATAACTAAAGATTTGTTAGCCCGCGAATCGTAATCGCACCGCGCATGTCTTTTCTAATCTCCTTACAAACCATATTTATCATTAGAGTCGAGGGCTCGAGATGAAACACGATCACTCACAAATCAGGAGTCAAACTGTACTTCGCTCTCCCTACGTTCGTGCTGCTACTATTCGTACTTCTTCCCTACTCGAACGCAGCGGATGATCTCGAGCCGCGAGCCGCGAAGAGTGTCCCGGTCCGTCTCGCCTGAACCACGTTCTGCCATGAGCTTGAGCATGTCTCGGATGTGTATGATTAGAGGTACGGAGGAGGACAAGAGGGGGAGGATAATATTCGGCTCTTTGTCTATTGTCATGATGTTAACACCCATATCTCAAGAGTGACTACAAAGAGGCATGGAGGATTTATATCACTCGCTGGCTAACCCGCTAATGCGCACTGACCTCTTCCCGTGATCTGTTTGTCTGCTGATTTGCTGATTGTACTATTTTGTGTGTGTGACAGATTACCACCCCCTTGATGACGCTTTGACCTCTTTCAGCATCGCATGGTCCACTCTCTGTTTCGTCAACGATATCCTACTCATCTACCTTTTACTCTTCCCGCCTTACTCTCATCCTTTCCGGTCTTTGATTACATCATAGCATACAGCTTATACATATAGCGACTACCATACCACTACTACATTACCAAGAGGTAAACAAGAGCGTCTTCCCTTGCATCTGGGATTCATTGAAGAAGGGCCAACAGGAAACATGCCATCCATCTTCTCTCGCTCGTATTCCACACCGAAAAAGGAAAAGGCTTCAGCGTTTAGTACTCCTCCTCGCGGCAACCTGCTCTCTCCACCTTCCAGCTCGAAAGGCGGTCCTCGAGATCATAATAGCCCAAGTGTGGGCGAGTTTGGGGCGTTTCCTGGACCGAGCAAGTGAGTCGCATGACCAGTGCGTGAAAAAAGCATTCTCTGACTTACTCCTCGTTGCTATCTGGGACAGAACCCCGCCCAACCGTCCAACTCAGCCCCTCACTCCGCCCCTGTCTCCAGAACGAGATCCCATTCCACCGCTTCTGCCGCCGAAATACACCTTTTTGCCCACTCGTATTCCGCCTTATACCCCATCGGACAACTCTGTTGACTCCTTCTCATACTCCACGGACGAGGTGACAGGGTTAAAATATTATGGCTTCCTGGGCGGGATAGGGAGCAGAGTCACTCTCGGTCACGAAGATGCGGGAACGCTGGTCAGAGACGTCAGCCAAGAACTGCTGCGGCGTGGTGAGTGTACCAGCACCAGATTCTATGTCACAGTCATATTCATGTCATTGTAGGTCTCGCCACCCCAATGTTGTTCTCCAATCAAGCCCTCGAATTGAACCAAACGCGGGTCAAGATGCTCATCACAGCATATCTAGACCTCATCTCGTAGGTGATACAGAAGTCATAGCCCTAACACTAAAGCTGACGCGCTGATCGAGCAGAGGACTCAGCTCGAGACCGTACCCGGCTGACGCCTTCAAGCAAGATCTTCAGTTAGCGAAAGAGCACGAACTCGCTTGGCTTCTGCGTTGGGCTCTCAGTCGGGTGACTCGTATGAGAGACGGTGTTCGAGTGACCTGTCATGGTCTGATCGAATGGGAAGTCTACGAAGAGTGGCGAGGCCGAGAGAGAGGTGCGTCGTGCTCCTTGCTTCTAGTATGACTTGTTGACACCGTTTCGCTATCAGTCGCCGCCTATCCCACCACCGCTTTTCCGTTTCTCGCCAGCATTTTACCTGCAGAAGTGCACAGTCAGCTCGTTGCCCCATTGTTCCTACTACTGTCTCGATTCGCTGCCCATTCACATCTATCCGGCTTGACACCTCACGCTCTATCGTCTCTGTTCGCCCCGCTCCTGTTCGATATTCCTACTGGAGTCTCGGCTATCTCAGCACACTCGGCTTTTGTGCGGGCTGCATCTGCTACGGAACATTTGCTCCTAGCGTATATCCGATCCACGAGCACATTGGGTAATCTTGGTCTCAGCGATCTGCCTTCTCGCCTGAAAGGCTGGGTGACCGGCTATCCCGCGATGTTGGCGTCTGATGCCGATTTGGCGCGGGGAGCACCGAGACGTGGCGCTCGAGTTGTTCGGTGCGAATGTGTCACACGTACTGTGCGTGCATATACCAAAGACCTCGTCGAACAAGCGGAGCGTTGGGCAGACGAGAGTGTTGGAGAATGGGAAGCATGGAACCGTGTCACATGGAAGGCTCGACGAGGTGAGACAAGCCGACCCAAATTTTCTGCGGCGTGGCGAAGACGCACGCTGGTGAAGGAAACTCATCCTCTGCCTTTCTCGGCCACTACATCCACCAATCTGAGTAGGCAAATGTCGTATGGCCTGGCGTCGAAGCCTGGCCAACGAAGCTCAAACCGACAACAGAGGATAGAAGAGGATCCCGACGAGGCGAAATGGGGAAGTCTAGCGGGCAAGGAGTGGAGCATGTTTGAAGAGGGCGGGTTCGATGCGCCTACTCTCATATCCGTCCAACGTGGTCAAGGAGATATGAGGAGCCGACTACAATTCGACCTGAATGAGGGCGCCAAGCTTGTGAGTGTCATCAGCTATGCTCTGAGTATCATACGCTAACAGTGCTTTGATGTGCAGGGCATATCTGAACGACGACGTACAATGGACTGGTCAGAATTTGCCTCACCGTCTGGCGGATTCAACCGCACCGATTCATTATTAAACGTTTCTTTGAATTTATCAGCGCCAATCGAAACGTCCATCACGGACTGGCCGAAGGAGCGAGATGAGCTTCGCAAACGCTTGCACAAGTCTCAGAAGGAAGCTATACCGTTCAACTACGACACGACGCCTCGATTCGGACCTAACGCTGACATCCCATCATCACCTGGCATTCGGCCTGACGGGCAGGGCCGTGTTTACTTCGAAGAAGCCTTTGTGGATTGTTGGGCGGATTTGATGATGGGTTGTGCGTGGGTGGATCTGGGAGACCTCACCTTTAGAGAAGCCAGTTGGGCTTTGGTAGGTCGTTGTCTGGCCGATAGAATTTTGTTCAAAGCGAGACAGTCGACTGATCCGCTTGCGCAGATCGAGTACAAAGCTAAACCCCCTCGGGTTGACAATCCCGACGCCGACCCTCTTATGGATCCCCGGACGACGGAGCTGTACTTTCTGTTCGAGCAGCGGGTGCCATTGGTATGCTCGACCACCGAAACTGCTCATGAAAAACGCTGACAAAGCCTCGTTGTAGGAGTATCAAATGGCTCTTATGGGCCCCAAGCATCCGAAGAAGAGCGGTTTTAGCCTCTTCTCGTCAACAGCGAAAAAGCGAACGACCACGACGACCAGGCCTGTGGACTCTCGATCAGGACGAATACCTGAAAGAGGTCATAACGACTTTGATCGTATGCTCCTAAATCAACAACAAGCTAAGAAGGTCCTTTTGACGAAAAGCGCATCGGACCAGCCCAATTCATCTGTGTGGCACAAATCGCGGGACAGCGATGACACTCTTCCAGCATCTCCCGTGAAGGCCTTCATAAGTAAGGAGCGAAAGAGAAGTGGTGAAGGGCTCTACGGGTCGAGGGACCAAAGGCGGACCAGTAGCGGTACCACCGAAGACTCGAGATCGTCAGACATGGAGAACAACTTCTTCAGCAAGGCGGCTAGAAGTGGGAGCAAGGTCCTTCAACGAGTAAAGACGAATGAGTCAGTCAATGAGCAGGTGAAGGCGACGCAAATGGAACAAGAAATGGACTTTGAAGTCCACAATGCCAGTGGTCTGAGCAGCGCGGACACAAGTCCAAGGGATCACCAGCGCAAGACGGGGAGGAGAGACGACAAGTGGATGGGTGAGTCTACGTCTTGCCAGGTTTGTGAACGTAGATTATGGTGACTGAAGCCTGTGTGTCTCCTAGACATTCTAATAGCCAACGGAGCGCTTCCTATGGAACGTCAAGACACCGGGCCACCTCTCCCGGAGAGTGCGACGAAGCCAAGCGGTTTTGACCTTCCCCCTTCGTCCGAAGTCCCATTAGGCATGCGGTCTCTAGACGCCGCCAAACATATCTCCAAGCTACGACCGTCCACTCCAGAATTGCCCAACAACCCAGGCGACGAAAAGGAATATGGCTATGCTGCGCCATGGGGACTGCGGTCCACTAGGAGGACGATTGCGTCTTGCGACAATGTGCTAGGCTCTGACTTTGAGTCCGTCTCACCAATCTCCGATTCTGAAGGGGAAGAAATCCGGTTTTCGCCCTCTACACCTCGTCCAGATTACTCGTACGTAGAGGAACCCGGCTTGGTCGCGCCGAGACCTCGCCGAGAACAAGACTCCCGCGATACGATCCATAACATCGTAGAGCAATATGATCGTGATTACACGCCGGATCCACAACACGATCTGCTATCCGATGATGGCGAGTCCTTCAAGAATACAGATATGAGTGAAGTGGAGGTCGCCCGGCATGCGAGCTCGCATGGGATGGAAGGTGACGAAAAAAGCCATTTCTCACCTCGACATCCAAGCGAGTACGAGGACGAGTTCCCTGGTCACGCAACGAACGGCACACCACTACTGGGCGCACCAATGGCGCTACAAGCTGAAAATCCGACTGAGGAGTTAGAGATACTGCAAGCCCCCGAGCCCATATTCGATTTGACCCCAGGACGAGAGCCTAGTCCGGCGCGGTACAAGCATGGTGAACCACTACATTTTGGTGAGCTGAACACTTCTTGTACATTCATCGAAGCTTATTTCGGTCGTCACGCTGCAGTTGATGAAGAAGCGGAGGAGGAGGAGTATTGACTTACTACGTGGGTTTCACGCAATGCTCTATTTTGCTTTTCGGATACAGTAGTAGGAGAGAAGGCATGGCTCCGAGTGCAGAAATGCTAGAACGGATTGCTTTTGTAAGAGGTAACTGTATCCTTAGGCTCACAATATCATTCGCATGAGAACACTCGCATACTGTGCTATTGATCTCTTTAGTGTCTTTGTTTCATCTTGGTTCGCCATCGCTATGAGTTGTGTACAAAGTCATCTCGTTACTATATGCTGCCTCACTTCCCTTCCCCCTTCCTGCCTGCTGATGACTACGCATACGCAATACTGTAGAGTCCGCATTGACAAGATCACGCGTCTATCGTCTTTCAGCATATATACATTCCTCTTCATATCGAGTAATTATCGTACTCTCGTCATCAATGACTACTCGTATTGGCACCACTTCAACCCTCCGTCATGCTATCATCGTGATTTGCCCTCGATCCCTTAATCCCTATATGCACACACACGTCACACGCACATACATTGCCTGATCATATGTGCTGGCCCGTCTCTGGCATAATACCATTTTGTCGAATGAGGACCTCTGCGAGCGTTATGATTAGCGGAGTCATTACAGCATTTACGATTTGTGCTCACTGAAGAACTCGTAGCTCATCCAGCTGATGGCGGTACTCGGCGCCACGGTCAGGACGCGGGGTAACATGCCTCGGCGAAGACCCCTCCATCCATCCCTCTCGCGGATGATGCGGAGCGCCTCCGCCATTCCGCGCGCATTACGTATTCTCTCGTCCCCCGACGATCCGCGAGTCTGCAACAGAGTCTAGGATGGCAACACACAAAATTGTATCAGCGACCGACTGAAATGCGCAGCATGCTGGCGATTGATCGCCGTTGCTGTGGTGTGCTGTGCCAGCTAGAAAACGCTAAAAAACGCACCTTGGCCACGTCCAAAGGCGTGGTGACGGCCGCTGCCAAGCCGCCCGCGATACCGCCCGCCGTCACGTGCGTGATGGGACTATATCCCCCGTCGGGATTTAACAGCGTCTTCAAGCTCTCGTACGCTGAGAACTGCACTGCGGTGAAGGGCACGCTCATCGTGAGTGTCGTAGGGTACGAGACGTAGAATGCCGTTAGGCCTTCGCGGGCGTAGACGGTTTTCGCACATTGCATGACAGTTCGATGTGGTGAGTTGCGGATCTGCATTCGTTGTTTGATCACTATGAAAGCGAGTCAGCAATCCGCTCGTCCGCTCTTCACCGTAATTGTTTAGTGCACCAGGGCACATAGCCCAATATGATGGGAAAAGACGAATACTGCACTCACCATCGAAGGGGTTCATCAAAGCGTCAGAAGATATAGTGGCCGCTGCACCCGCCACTGCTGTCCCCGCTACGCCTGCCCAGCCATCGCCTCTCCCACCGCTGATCTCCCTGACGAACTCGTACATCCCGAAATGCGCTGCATGCGCAGGTCCGGCACCTAGTATGACGCTAGCCACACCGCGCCATAATGATCGGAGGCCTTCGGTAGTTGCTATTGAGCGGACGTGCTGGGATATAGTGTTCAATTGCGGTGCTGCTGCTGCTGCCGGCGCACGACCGGCGGCTCCTGCGCCAGCTGCGCTGGCTAACGGTGATAGGTTTGCGGGAATGAGCGATGGGAGGGTTGGGAGGACCTGCATCCGTGTCTGAGAGAGAATGCTGGGGTCAGCCGAGAACATATAGAGATGGGCAGTGAGGTGCAAATCTCCACCGATATAACATACCTTGATCGAGTCAACGGGGAAGATGGCAGCATGTTCTGATATCCCCGCCTGAGTGATCGACATCGAGATCAGCACACAACTACAATCTTTACAGAGCAACAAGGCGGAGAGACATACCATAGCACCTGCAGCCATGTTCACAGCCCAACCATGCCCGACCGGTAAACTCTCATAATCGTGATCTTCCTCTTCCTCCAATCCGACAGACGATTCACCCGCTTTGATGGGCGGTTGATTGAGGTGGTCGAGGTGTGCGCCGTGGGGATGTATGTGGATCTGGGTCTGCGATGACGATGAGGAGGATGGGGAGGCGGACATGATGTTATGGGCGTAGTTGTTGTTCAACCGTAGGACGATTGAACGCTACAAGGCTACGATGTAGATTGAGATGCAATGATTCTCTCGTCGAGCCGAGCTAGCCGAGGTCTCGTTTGAAGGGCGCCGACGAATATGCTTTTCAGACCAAGAGCGACGTGTCGTTATCAGAATCGATGGACGACCGTATGCTGTGCTTGTATGCTGAAGAAGGTTGAAAGAGAGACAAAGGTCAGCGCCAAGGAAAAGTAGATTGCATCCCACGCCATCGTTCTCCTCCAACGCTGTCATCATCCCCGCAAGCCTCGGTGAAGCAGGGATCACCGTGGCCGTATCTACGCCTACAGCACGCAGCACGCATCAATGGGCCAGCGCTGCGCGCTTCGCTCGATACGTGCCCTCGCTCGTTGCTGATTAAGAAGTCTGCTCGAGGCAGTAGATCTCGCAACGACGATGACGCCAATTCCGAGAAAGCCGATATCCACCTTGTCCTGCTTTTTCACTCGAGCTCCAGCTCCATCCAACTCACAGTTCAAGATCCTATTGCGGTGTTGATCGAGCCTCCGCTATGGCCACTTATCTGTACGCTTGACACTGTCGTATGTTCTATGGTATGCGATGATTCCCTATGACTAGAGTGAACGAGTATCAAGAATGATAGCGTAGCGTAGATTGTCGATTGGGTTGTCGATTGTCACTATATGTAACTAAACGAGGTTTGCCAGTATTTTTTCTTTCATTTCCCATGTGGCATGTGTCATTGCACCATTACAGCTGGATATCATTTCGGCCGGTTAGATCCCGTCACCGTTCACCGTACCATTGCACCACATCACCACCGTACCACCTGGATCAAAGCCCGCTGTTTCGGTTACACACTACTTACCAGTACTCGTACCACAGTTTCATATGCTGCAGCATACGCATCCACAATGCCTTATGCACACGAGACATTGGTACATGGGTGCATTGGTACATACCAAACTGACGAAACTTCAACACTCATGGTGCACGTAATCATGTATGGTCACAGTACTATACGTAGCTCTACGTGCCCGATAGAACCACCATATAGGCGCCATCAAGCGCCATTTGTGACTGCGGCTGTGACTTGAAAATGATTCCACCGTTTGTCATGATAGTTGATATCCAATTTTGTACACTGGCTCGGTCGCTGTCGTTAAATACATACTCTCTACATCGCTGTTCGAATTCATCTCCTCGAAGCACGCTTTAATACGCTGGCCAATATGATTCCCGCAACAGCAGCACCACCAGCAATGATTCCCATTCCTGCGGACATGGAAAAGACGCGGTCAGCGTCTCGGATAAAGTTGCCACAGTCCACCAACGTCCACCAAAATGTATTACTCACCGATGTAACCGTCTCTTGTCACTGCCTGGTCGATCAGTGTACGCAAGGATTGCGCTTGCAGGTTCTCAGGCTCGACGGAGAGTAGTAGGTCTAACCGAGTAATGACAAGTTAGATTAGCGTTTCACGGTTGTGGTAGAGCCCGGGAACGACGTACCATTAAACTTCTTCGCATAAGCGTAATTTGACAACTTGTAGTACCCCACAGCGATGTAATATGTGCATTCCCGGCGATGTGCTGGGGAGGCAGAGTATATTTCTGTTGACAAGCACAAGCACGAGCACATAGACATGCAAAAAATGGGCGGGAGCGCGGGAATCGACGTGTTAAGAGAGAGCGGAAGGGGTGTTTCAGTCAGCTCAGGATTTATGACCATACGGCGTAGATTCGAAGAGCTCACCTTGAAGCAGCTTCACGCCCTCTGTCTGCAGTTCCGCCGAGCCAGATTTGATCAGACCCCAACCTGTAGCGCGGAACTTGTCAGCTAGCTCTTCAACACATGTACGGCTCGAGAGTCGGACAAGCAGCGCAGGAAGCGGTGTTCGACTCTGCACTGATGGTTTTGGGTAGGATGTATATCGAACGATGGCATGGAGTTTGATCGCAGGCCACTTACCATAATTGAATTTTGACTGGGTAGTGACGTGCCCCTGCTCAATCTCCTTGTAGTATTGTGTTCGCAGTACCTACACAGCGGTGATCAGCAAAGCTTGGTCTGGTAGGTTGCAAGAATACGAGTCATGAGAGGGACGCAGAGATGCCTACCTCTATCTCATCGTATGACAAGGAGCTTTCTGCTTCCGCAGCATATGGCAAGTCTGTCGGCATTTCGAGAGGGGCGGAAGTGATTTGTGGTTCGTGAAAGTGATTGCTTCGCTGTGTAAGACTTGACTTGGGCTGTCTTGGATTGAGGGCTTGAGCGCGTGCAGCTGTTCGAAGTTGTTCTGACAGAGGTACTTGGCTATGTATTGATGGTGGAATGGGTGGCAAAGGACACTGAATGGAATGAGCTCGAGCTCGAGCTCGGATGTCATTGAGCCAAAAAGCAAAGCAGAGCAAAGCAAAGCCGCGTCACTCCACCGGCTACGCTTATGCACAGCATGGCCCATGGGCGAATACAACTATTATTTGTAATGCATTACAATCGTTTCTAATTGATCACAACAATCAACTTGTATGCAGTCACGTGAGAAATGTTTAATTTACAGCACTCTGTGAACGACACACAATAGCGAGTGAGAGACATACACCATCGACTTTCGTTCTCGAGATCAATCATTCTCATCGTCTTTCATCATTCTGTCTAGACAACATGTCGCGACCTATCGCCGGAAGAGGCAGGGGCAGGGGCGGTCCGTCGCTCATCGCTGCTGCACAAGCTCAAGGTCGGACAGCCAGTCCTTCCGTAGCTCCATCAGCTTCAGCCCCTGCTCCTGCATCTACTGCTCCAGCTGGATCAGCACCGCAGCGTATCCACATTTCCGACTCGCTCCCACCCTCCACAGGAGAAACCGGAAGCAGTTTTCCTCCTACGCTGGGCACGTCTGCGCCCATGGCCCCGACTCGTTCGGCTACTGCCGGTAGCGAAGGTAGCGCTTCCGTCTCGAGTCGCAGTACGCCGTTCGCCGTTGATGGTGGTGTCAGTGGAGGTGCTGGCTCTACTGCCGGAGTGACGAGGATGAAGTTCAAGCCCAAAGTACCGATACGCCGAGTCAAGCAGTGAGTAGGCGTCTTCGACGCGGAGTAATATATGCTGACAGTCTTCACTGCGTTCAGGGAGGTCGACGTCAAGCCGGTATGTCGCAGAACTAGTCCGCATCAGGAGATGCCCAGCTCACGAAGATTCTTAGGAGATCACACCGGCCGCTCCGACGCGAGGTGCATTCCGCGGACGTGGCAGAGGCGGCGCTTCTCGCGGTCGCGGAGCCGCTGTCGTCTCGACGTCTATCGCCGCAGGAATATTCGGTGGTCCTCGGCCGGTCGCATGTAAGTCAGCTGTAGTGTTCACGGTATTGGCATCAGCTGATAGTATACCTCAGCTTCGTCTGGTCCCAGACGATTTGCACCTGCACCGACGGCTCGACATATCGACCACGATGACGTAGAGGTGTATTCCGATCACTCTGATCACGAAGCGGGCATGGGGCGACCTATCGATATTGATCTTGTATCGACCATGAGTGAATCCGCACCTACGAGCTTGTATCGCGATCGACGGCTTAATACTGGCAAAGCCAAAGCCAAGGGGGAGCAGGACAAGGACAAAGACAAGGACGCAAAGGTCAAAAAGGACAGAAAGGGGAAGACGAAAGCCCAAGGCTCAGAGAACACCAGCACGATCGGCAGTGGCAGCGGCACGCCAATGGACCTCGATCCCAACATGCCCCGAGTGAAAGACGAGCCTATATCGCCAGAGAAGCGCCCGCAAATGCAGCTGCGAGAAGACGACGCGATGCTCTCCGACGACGAGGATCAGGATCGCGATGAACGAGGAAGAAGAGTCAGATCGTTCGCTCAAACGGGCGGTATTGATGAGCCTGACGACGATGAAGTCAATGAGGCGCAAAGGGTCGATCTGAGCGACAGCGAGAGCGAGGAAGAGGAGGAAATGATGGAGGGCGATTTTGTCCAGGCTGACGGCTATGTGAGTGCTGCGTGTCGCGTTTTACGAGTCCCGAAACCGAGTTTGAACCGGACAGCTGCTAATTTGCGCTCGTTGTACAGGACGACCCAGAGAAGAAACTATTCATCTTCCAATTCCCCCACCTCTTCCCGAAGTTCGTCGCTCCGACAATCGACCTCACCCAATCCACTCCTGTCCCAACGACAGACACCAAACCAGCAACAGCGGAAGATACGGCTAAAGCACCAGACGTCAAACCGGATATCAAGCCTACCGCTGCTCAACTTCGAGCGAACGCCAAAAAGGCCGCGGCGGAGAAAGAAGTTCCCCCGGAGGGACGCGTGGGTACGCTGGTAGTGATGAAATCGGGCAAAGTCAAGATGGTCATGGGGAACGATATCGTCATGAATGTGAGTGGAGCCAAGCCTGTCCTTCACCGTTCGAACTAGCCTGGTGCATGAACGAAAGCTGATGTTTGTGTACTGTACAAAGGTGACTCCTGGCCTACCAGCGACCTTCATTCAGCACCTGGTCCACCTCGATACAAAGACGAAATCAGCCATGGTTTTAGGCGAAGTCCACAAATCCTACGTCGTCACGCCCGACATCGATAGGTTGCTGGCAGAACTGTACGTCAGTGGCGGTAAGACGCCGGGAGAGCAGGAGGCCGAGCAGCGAAGGCGGGTTGTGCGGGATAACTTCAATAGGGGGTTGGTCAAGATGGAGCTTGAGTAGGTGGTCGTTGGGGTGTCCTGACGACGAGTAGCGAGATAGTTAATTTGGGGCTGAGAATGTTTACGATGCATGCCATGATGACGACTAATGACGATGTGAGACCCGGGTAACACCGACAGCGACAATGACATAGTGAGGACCCTCCTTTGTGTTCGGACACGAGGGCACTTCACCCTCCCTTGTCTCTCGAATCTCGTACACGGACCAGACTATTCGAGAAGAGCGAGCTACTTCACTGACAATATCCTATCCAAGGCTCTGAAAGAAACACCAACACTTTCAAGCAATGACGCTACCGGTCAGCCCAATGCGCAGCACTTGGGCACAAGACGAAAAGACGGCAATGCAGGAAACAGATCTGGACAAAGCTCTTGACCGGCCAAACGCACAGAATATGCCATTTAGCAACCAACAACCTCGAAGCGAAATTGCGATATCAGCTGTATCAGACACTAACCTCCTCTCTCCTCCCATTACCCTCACAGCAAAGAGAAAGAGCATCGCTCCTCTCCCTGTGGCGCCGTTCGTACCAAATGGATGGGGCGAGGACGGCTCGCTGATCGCTCCCAGCTCGCTGAAAGGTCTGGGCGGTCGAAGTATATATAGCTGTGGAGGGAGCAGCACGATCAAGCCTGTACTTTTACCCCTTACCTTTCACCGACGCCAGCCTGACTCGAGCACAGTAGGGGATGGGGGGAGTATCACCATCCTAGCCCGGAGTGTGGGGGATAGCAACACAGTCAGACCGATGGACAAGATCCATCATTTCGGCTTCCCACCTGTCGCTGGAGATGATGGAAGAGGAGAGGGTGACGAGGAAAGTGTGGATCGCAGATCACCGGTGGTACTAGGAGGACAAAGTGGTATAGACGAAGTGGAAGTAGAGTGGTGCTTCTATTGCGGCAGAGAACGCGAGCGGGCGCAAATGGAATTGGTCGAAGTAGACTTGCGTGATCAACCCAGTTCGCCTGTAGCTGAACGAAGAGAGCTAGAGACAGAAACAGCGTGGCAGTGGGTCTGCTGGCGCGGATGCGGGGACGAGCTGGACCTCGAAGTGTAGATTGCCAGCACTGGCAATGAAGGCTGCTGGAGGAGGCAGATAAGTGGTGATGGCAGTCCGTACTTGGGTGCAACGCTGTACGAGTCTGCGAGTGACGGGTGTCCTTCTCTCCCACAGTGTCTTCAGTCTTTCGCTTCAAGTGACAGCACAAGTCAACGAATGAATGTATGATGCAGCTCATGCATTGAGAGAGAAGCCATCATACAAAATGCTACTACGCGTTGCTGAAATGTGAGAAGCGGTCCGACGTCCAGCGAGCGCGTAATGCATGCGCGCCCGCTTTTGGCTTTCGGTCACGAGTGAAGACGCCCTTCTTGTTCCCATCGACGCGGAAAATTTGCGACGAGGTTTGGAAATCTGCAAAGTTCCAGACATGTTCGCCGATGACGGCCTCGATGCGGTCAAAGACGCGGTGGTAGGTATCAAAGTAGTTGGTCTGGTACTCTTCGGACCACGGCATGGACTGGATCGAATGCAGACCTGCAATCGTGTCTGCACCGTACTCGCACATGATGAGGGGCTTGCCGAACTTGGACTGCCACAGGCGCAGCTCGGCCTCGAGGTGCCGCTCGGCCGACTCGAGGTCGTTGGTGTCCTCGTACCACCCGTAGTACCTGTTGAGGCCAATGAGGTCGAAGAGATCGGCGATCAGGTCCTTGTCCGGCTTGGCCATCATGACGTTGACGAACATGACGGGCCGAGACGAATCGAGCTGCCGCGTGAGCTCGACGAGGGGCTCAAAGTACTCCCGTGCGCCGGCCATGTGCGACGCGGGCTCGTTGGAGATGGACCAGAGCACGACGGACGGGTGATTCTTGTCGCGCGCAATGAGCTCGCGGATCGCGGCCTTGTGCGACTCGCGCGTCTTGTCGTTGATCGTCTCCGGGGAGAACGTGGGGCGCTGTTTCTTGCCCAGCAGTCCGGCGCCGAGATCGAGGAATAGGCCCACGGCGGCGGTCTCGTCGATCACGACAATCCCGTGTCTGTCCGCGTACTCGAGGAACTCCTCTTCGTAGGGGTAGTGTGACGTGCGGAAACTGTTTGCCCCGACCCACTGCATCAGCTCGTAATCGTGGATCATGTACGCCCGGTCGTGGCCTTTTCCGCGGACAGGCGTGTCCTCGTGCTTGCCAAACCCCGTAAAATAGAACGGCTTGTCATTGATGAGCAATTGAAGCTTGTCGATGCGGACCGTTCTGATGCCGATGGCAAGGGTGTATTCGTCCACGAACTCGTCGCCGCTGTCGAGCTGGAGGCGCAGCGTGTACATATACCCTTCTCCAGGCTCCCACAGGTGTGCCTTTGGCACCTCTATCCGCCCATCTGGACCTTCGGCCGACGCCACCACTTTGCCCGAGTGGTCCTCGAGGTGTGCTTTGCATATTGAATACTGCCCCCGAACATCGGCATTGTACTTGATTGTACCATCCCCATCCTTGACGTCCGTGACTACGGTCACGTCCGCAATGTAGACATGCGGAGTCTGATACAGCCAGACAGATCGGTGCAGGCCGGCGTAATTGAGGAAATCGTGCTGATACGTCTGCTTCTTTTTGCCCATTTCGTTCACGACGACCTCGCCCGGCGGGATAGTCTCCATCGTGAGCTTATTGTCAACACCGATCGTGAGCCGGAACTCGTCTCCAGGCTTGACCAGCTCCGTGATATCCGCTTCGAAAGGCGTATAACCACCAACATGCTCGACCACCAGCTTATCGTCGACGTATACACGACCGGTATGCGTAGCTGCGTCGACGCGCAGCACTATACGCTGATCTTTCCACCCGCGGGGTACGCGAACGGCACGCTGATAGTACACCCAGCCGACGTGGTCGCGCAGAGACGGGTTGATGATGATATCGTTATAGCTCGCGGGGACGGGCAGTTCCTGCCGGCCCGGAAGCACGGCTATCCACGGAGAAGGACAGGCTTCTTCATCGGCGATCATGAACCGCCAAAGCCCGTCGAGCGAGTGCAGCTCGCGCGTCGGCGATGACTGAGGCTTGAGCATGGTTCTGGCCGGCGCAGATGGTGTGGGGGGAGGTCCCTCGTAGAGGAATACGAGGAAACATCATCCTATATCGTACGGCCCGGTCTGCTGATCATGTATATGTAGAGTACAACACCAGGCGGGACAAACTCACCCGGGCCCGCTCGCCGGAGCCGATACTTGAGTGAATCACTTGTGGGTGGGACAACGGGAATGCACTTACCGGAGACAGCGCCGGCTGAATGAGTTGCCGAAACAAGTGAGAGCGGACCGTCTTACAGCTCAGCATGGGATTTGGTTTGATAGCCAGTGGGTGTCTGCATAGCCTTACTTATCCGGACTCCCATAGTATTCAGAGACACTACGACTCCGAGGCCCGACTGGAATCCTCCTTGGTCCGTTCAACATCTACATCATTAGACGTGTTATGGATCTTATCTACCCGTATCATCATATCGTGAAAGATGCCTCTCGCGCATGTTCACGTCAATAGCGCATGGCGCCGATCTGTCCTATTCGTCCCTGATCGTGAGCGAGATAACGGACATGTCGGACTGCTCGAAGGGAAGCACGCACGGAATGGCCACCACTTCCACAGGCCATAAGTGACGAGCAAACTTGGGAAAGCAGACAAAACATATCGTCTGAACGCTTCGTATCACCGCCTAAACCCACAATCAGCGCAGATAACTTGGGCGGGCTGCAGAACGCGGGAATACCGGCGCTTCACATAAAGGTGACTACCTGACCTAGAGAAGTCATTCAGTGGCTCAGGTACATTGACGAGGAAAGGGAGACCACGGTATGTGGGTACGTTATGCACCGGAGATAACCCCTCCGGTTGCCTTTTCGTCGTTCCTTGATCCTTGCAGATCCTTGAGGGACCGGAATGCATCTACTGTACAATACCGGCAGGTCGCAATCGGATAGCAGATAGCAGACGTCTTGTTCGGTGTTCTGTGTTCTGTTGCCCATGCGATACCCAGAATTGTCGTAAGTGGCGGCACTGCCAGCGTAACTTATCAAGGTTTATCCGCTTAGGCTCAGGTACGACGGCAGGCGGGAGTGCCATGCCCTGCCATGCCCCCTGGGGATCGGGGCTTGCGAGTAATATGCTGTACCTCATTGCGCTTATCAGTACGAGTGCCCTGCACCCCTCATCCCGTTGTCGTTATCGGGTCGCGACGTGCATGCGTGGTGCATGGCTCAACCCAAGGGCTGAAAGACGCAAGACGTCGGGGCCGGCTAGTGCCATACTTGGAGCTAACGTCGCGCTTACTTACATATGGACTGACGACGAGTGTGAGACCCATGCGTCCAGTGTCGATCTCTATCGAGATCTGCTACTAGTTATATATCATGGGGGTGATCAGCTTCTGCAAATTCGACCCACCACTGATAAGAGAAAATCTATTGAAGCACCATGTTCTTCCCAGCCTTATTGGCATTAGTTGGACTCGGCGCAGGGGTCCTCGCTCTGCCCGCGGCTGATTGGCATTATGTGGTGAAGGAAACCCGATCTGTGCCCGAACAGTGGTCGTATGTCAGACGTGCTCCAGCCGAACACATCCTCAAGCTGGATATAGGCTTGAAGCAAGACCGTCATGAAGAGCTGGAACAGCGACTCTGGCAAGTCTCCGACCCCGCCCACCCCTCGTACGGCCAACACCTCTCAGTCGGCGAAGTCGACGAATTGATCAAACCATCGGACTCCACGCTCAAGAACGTTCTCTCGTGGCTTAGCGCCCACGGCGTGAAGCCCGAGCAGATCGAATACACTGCCGCCGCAGACTGGCTGACTGTCGAGCTGCCTATCGCTGTCGCCGAGGGCTTGCTCGAGACGGAGTACTCAGTGTACGAGCACGAGGACGGCACGATGCTTACTCGCGCGCCCACATGGTCTCTGCCGCGACATCTGCTCGATGAGATCGACATGATTTCGCCCACCACGTCCTTTTTCTATCCGCGAGCAAAGGCGAAGCCCGCCAAGCCGATCGACATCTGGTCTGCCGACGACTCGCGCATCGCCGAGAGTATGTGGGGTCACGGGAAGGAAGGCACGGTCGCTCGGAACTGTAACGCGAGCTTGGTCACGACCCTGTGCCTGCGGACCCTATATGGCACTCTGCACTATTGGCCGCAGGTTCCTGGTCAGAGCAAAGTCGGTCTCGCGGACTTTCTTGGCGAGTCGAACAACCGCAGCGATGTCGCAGCGTTCCTGCGCCTCTCCCGACCCGAAGCGGTATCGGCTGCTGATTCATTCACTGTCGAGATCATCGATAATGGCAACAACGAGCAAACACAAGAGACACCCGATGAGCTGGATGCCGGTAAAGATCTCGAAGGCAATTTGGACGCTGAGACTATTATCGGGATCGACTATCCGATCCCTTTGACAGCCTACACGACGGGCGGTTCTCCGCCATACAAGCCTGACGAATATACGACGACAGACACCAACGAGCCTTACCTCGAGTGGCTCAAGTACGTTCTTGCGCAATCAGACGTACCGCAAGTCATCTCAATCTCTTATGGGGACGACGAGCAGACGGTCCCGCCGTCTTACGCCAAACGCGTCTGCAACGCCTTCGCCCAGCTCGGTGCCCGTGGCGTGACTGTCTTTGTTGCTTCAGGCGATAACGGCGTAGGCCCGTCCGGCTACTGCAAGTCCAACGACGGCAAGAATACCACTAAATTCATTCCGGACTTTCCTAGCAGCTGTCCATATGTGACAACGGTGGGAGCAACCAAAAATTTCAACCCCGAAGTAGCGGCGTACGATTCCGGAAACGGGTTCGCTAGCGGTGGGGGGTTCAGCGAGTACTTCCAACGACCTCAATACCAGGATGCGGCAGTAGGCGCGTATCTCGAGAAGATAGGCGACGAGTTCGCGGGTCTTTACGCCCCGCAAGGCCGTGGCTACCCCGACATATCCGCACAAGGACAGCGGTACCTGACTATATGGAACGGCAGCGTCGCGGTACTCGATGGCACGAGCGCGTCCACGCCCACCGCCGCCGCCGTGTTTGCGCTGGTCAACGATGCTCTCTTGGCTGCGGGAAAGAGTCCGATGGGATTTTTGAACCCTTGGCTATACTCGACAGGTTATCGCGCCCTTACGGACGTCACGAGTGGTAGCGCTATCGGATGCGACACGAAGGGCTTCCCCGCCAAAAAAGGATGGGACGCGGTGACCGGGTTCGGCACGCCCTATTTCCCCTCCATAAAGGCGTTGCTCGGATGCTGAGCAGCGCGACGCGGTGCTTGTTTCTTAGTCTGGGTCCCCGACTGGTAGTAGTGAATGTCATAGCGGTGCTTGTCTCTCGTCATGTGCATGCATCGCTAAACACGAGTAATAGTGGTATAGCAGCCAAGCGAGAAACGGGGTGACGTCAAAGTTTCAAAGTTTGGTAATGACTTCAGGGAGATGAATGTCTTGGCATTTTCATTTTCATTTTCAATCTGTCAATTATCGTTGGCTTGCAACTTGTCAACAAATCAGTCTAGCAGGTGAAACAAGCCAATAGCGAATAGCATATAATTCATGACCAATGCATCCCATCGCTCTACTCATCCGTTATCCTTCATCTGCTGTTGCCGTTCTCAATACCGCCGCAGATATACGCAGCGAAAGAACCGCCGTGCAATCGTCGCTGACCTGCTGCGGACTACAGCCTGGCTGACTTTCTATCGGCATCGAGATTGTCTTGGCGTTGTCAGCTGTTTCACTGGACTGAAAGTTCTCAGATCTCCTTTGTGTAGGTCATATCTACTGGCATATGAATGTCATGTATCTCTAGACCTCATCTGACTCAACACTCATTCGCAGTCCTTGTCGCTCGTTCTTTCTAAACACGTTTGTCTTGTTCTCGTATTTAACCGTACTGGTACTAGAGTCTCACAGCGTGCAAAGTAGCTCACGAGATGTGAGCGATTCTCCCCTGCTCTACTTGCGGAACCGAAACGAACTGACAATCACCAATCTCATAGGGACTACGCCGGCAACCGCTCTCGACACCGAGCGGAACACGTTTCTCGCGCAGCTGCCGCCGCAGCCCACGCCTCATACTATTCTCATCCCTCCCTCCATCTGCACACGTACCTTTCTAAACCCGAACCCGTAGCTTTGGACGGGGAAGGACAAGTGATCGGCTCGATCAACGATGCGTATACCGCTGGAGTACCGCACGACGTAAGCAAGAAACCCGATGTCTCCACTCTCCCACGTGTGAATGCGGGCGATACGGCGGGCAAGAAGACGGGGACGGAGGGAACCAAAGAGGAAGAAGGAGGAAAGGAGGATGCGGGCGCGCCTAGTGGGCTGGATAAGGGCGCATTGGAAGTCGGTGGTGAAGCGGGCGGGACCAGGACTAGTCCGGGACCCACAGCCGAACAAGTGCACAAGTTTCGCCAAACTCAGACTCAAGGCAAAGGCTCTCAACCCTTAGTTCAAGCTCAAGATCAGCTCGCGAAAGCGAATGGCTATCACAATGGCGAGAAGGGAGCCGTGCATGCCAATGGAAATGGGCACGCAGAGCCAAATGGTCATTTGGCCCTCCCCGGCCAAGGAGAGAAACGCCCAGGCGTCGAACGGCATTGGAGCGTAAAGGAAAGGATGGAACCACATCTCCAACTCATGTAAGTGATACTGGAGGTATACCTCTGATCGGGACGAGCTGATCAGACATATCCATTTCTGTAGGTGTGGCCCCCTTCTAGCCTACTATACTGTCAAAGACAACATATGGCAAGGTGCAGCACTGGTGGTGAGTCGTGTTACATGTGACTCACAATGACATCGCTGACGAGGAGGTTCAGGTCGTTCGCGACGAGTAAGCGAATATCCCTACGCTCAACTTCCTCGTGCCTTCTACCACACTCTCCGTTGAATGCCATACTTGGTGATGTGGCGCAGTACTGACCTGATGACAACAGAGGCTCGATCCTAAACC
Organism: Cryptococcus sp. GC_Crypt_3; assembly: GCA_026538395.1. Taxonomy (NCBI): domain Eukaryota; kingdom Fungi; phylum Basidiomycota; class Tremellomycetes; order Tremellales; family Cryptococcaceae; genus Cryptococcus; species Cryptococcus sp. GC_Crypt_3. The sequence continues at coordinate 37,839 of JALPCB010000130.1, forward strand.
CCCTCCCATCGCTCAACCTCGCATTCCACCCCTACACTCCCCCAACAGCAGTCCAACCGACCCTCCACGAGCCATCAAAAGAGCTACTGCAACCCATGACTCTCTCCTCGCACAAGATCCACTCGTATCTGTCGAAGGAGGGGCGAATGTCGTTCTTTAGGTTCATCATTGAGATCCCATTGCAGGCCACAGAGATGACGGTCCGATACGCCCTGAACGGAGGTGCGGCGATGGACTTTGTCGTCCCTGCCATGGGACAGAACCTCCGCTGGGCCGCTCACAGCTGTAACGGTCAGTCCACCGCCTTTGCACCCCCTGCATAACCGGTACTCTACAAGCTGCTAATTTCATTTGCCTGTCTATGCAGGCTTCTCCTCAGGCGTCAATCCGGACGAGTTCAAAGGCTCGCACGCCTCTGGCTACGACCCAGTATGGGAAGACTTGTTGCTCAAACACCATCAAAAACCATTCCACTGCATGGTCGGAGGAGGCGACCAGATATACTGCGATCCCATCACGCGTGAACCCGAGCTTCAAGGTAAGCAGACAGGGCTATAGGCTTGTTAGAGCCGTTCTCCATGGGTGCTGATGCGGTTCGTAGTGTGGATCAACGCCCCGCATAGAAGTGACAAGATCGCAACTCCCCTTACGGAAGAAATTGTCAGTCTTCGTTCATGAGCTGGACATAAGTGATGCTGACTTACATGACAACGTAGAAGCAAGCCGTTGACCGATTCTAGTGGGTTCTAATTGTTTGCGAGGAATGTGACGATCGGCTCACAGTCGTTATGCAGTTTCAACCACTACTGCAAGATCTTCAGGAGTAACGCATTCGGTCGAGCTAATTCGACTATACCTATGTGAGCTATCTTGGAGTACGTAAGGTATCGAGCTGATCGTGCTTGCCTATATGACAGGGTGAACATGCTTGACGACCATGACCTGATCGGTGGGTTTTATGACTTATCCAGACTGTGGGCCTATTAACGGGTAAATGGTGTGATCAGATGGTTTCGGCACATACGACGACGAGACGCAAGCGGGAGCTGTCATGGCCTATGTCGGGTCGCGTGGTTACTTTGTAAGCTGGCATAGAGTTGGCGACGCAAGAGCACTATGCTGACGCGGGTATAATCAGTGGTTCCTCCTATTCCAGCTGTTCGTTGTCGGTGCGTCTTCTTCATCCCCTCCATTGCTGCACGCTTGCTAATGAACCACTTGCAGACGCCTTCGACGGCACTGATCCTCGGCCTGGAACCCACACGGCCAAGAGCATGATCATCGGTCCTGCTCCCGGTCCTTGGATCCCTTTCCCGACTCATTCGCTCCTCGTGTATTTGGGACCGAAAGTGGCGTTACTCGCCCTGGACTGTAGAGCAGAGAGGAAGCTGGATCGGATCTGTACTCGGGAGACCTACGACAAGGCGTTCGGAGCGGTGAAGAAGATTGGGCCGGGATTAGAACAGCTCGTGATCCTTCTCGGTGTGCCCATTGGTGAGGTTTCTTCGCACAGTACAGTATAACGAACAAGGTGCACCTGACTAACATAGTGTGCAGCCTACCCCCGAATGTCATTCTTGGAACATTTCCTCGACTTGAAGTGGAACCCGATAAACATCTTGGCGCGCCACAACGCCTTCGGACTCGGGGGGATGGTGAATAAATTCAACCAAGCTTCGGAACTACTCGACGACCTGAACGACCACTGGTGCGCCAACACCCATAAAGCCGAGAGGAACTGGCTCGTGTTGGAATGCCAGAAACTGGCCAAAGACCTACACGTCCGAATCACGTTCCTCTCCGGCGACGTCCATCTGGCGGCAGTAGGCTGCTTGTTCACGTATAAAAAAGCTCTGAAACCCGAGGAGGACTGGAGGTATATGCTCAACGTCATTTCGAGCGCTATTGTCAATACGCCCCCGCCGCCTGGAGCGGCCAAGATGGTAGCTATGCTAGGGAGTAATAAACATAGAACGCTGCGTGAGTAAAGTACCGTTGTGGCGCTGCTGCATAAGCGATCTCTCACTGGTATAGTCGCTGACTCAACTAATCATTGCGCCTCTCGATGCGACTGGTCAATATACAGATGGTGAGTAGTATTCTGCACGAGTCACACAAGTAGAAGTACTCAAGCTTACGCTAAATTCCTCATTGCAGCGAAGGACACAGACGAATGCATGATCCCGCTCTTTGACAAAGACACCGACGGATCGAAGATGAAAAACAAGGTGAGTCCGGAGTCTAACTACCGTATCCTCAGCCATGACTTACACCGCAACAGATCGTTCAGCCCCGGAGGAACTATACGATCGTGGAATACACCAATGCCGGCGAGCTGGAATTCGATTTCAGAGTCGAGAAGAGCCAAGGTGCCGGCGAGACTGTTAGGTGAGTGTGCTCGGCTGATCAGCTGATCAATGGCCGATTTTCTGTCGGACTCGCAAAGCTGCTAAGCTGACGTGTGATGGCTTGATGCTGAATTGTAGTTATCCCGTCAAAGCGCCTGCACCGAGGTGGTAAGAGCTAGTACGGGTGGTAGAGTGACCGAATGATAGGTTGGTCGAGTGGTAGATTGGAACGGACATTGATTTGGCATGGCATGGGCTTTGAGGGCAAATTAAAGTGGGTGCGCAAGGACGCATAATATAATCGGTCCCCGAGAGTGAGGATAAGGGTGGGGCTTGGATCTATGATACACCTTGCACGTTCAAGTCATCGATCGAATGTATATGCATATGCTCGACATCGACACATGCTAATTTCATACATGTGCATCAGATCTGCGCATAGCTTTCTCGCGAACACGAAGAGCAAGAAGCAGATTCCCCGTGTCTGATACAGCGACACTGTAACAGAGTCGTGTGGACGTTGCTACTCCGTCGCCTTTTCAGCCGACTTTGACTTCGACTCAGGCACCGCCCCGCAGGCAATGACCAACATCTTCTCCTTGGGCGGCTTGCCCTCCTTGTTCCCCCTACTTTCAACCTCCTTGACGACCGCCACGCCCGAGACCACTTCGCCGAACACGGTGTGTTTGCCACTGCACGAGAGAGTCAGCCTCGTCTCGTTCATATGATAAAACATGAGCTACAAGATAAGAGATGGAAGATGGAGGCTGGAGGATGGAGGATAGTAGACGACGGCGCGACTCACTCGAGCCATTCGCACTTTTCTGCAGTGGTGATGAAGAACTGCGAGCCGTTGGTGTTGGGTCCGGCATTCGCACAAGAGAGAAGACCGGGCTCTAACAGTATCATCATCGCAAGATCGCAGAAAGGGACGAGGCACACCAGGTCAGCGATCTCGCACTACAAGTACTAATGAGATCCATCGCTCACTGTCGTGCTTCTTGGTAAAGTTCTCATCGGGGAATTTGTCGCCGTAGATGGACTAGCCGTGCAGTATAGCAATCAATGTCACCTTCGCACCGGGACTAGGATAAGGCAGAAAAATTTCTGGTCCGCCACGAGTGGCTCGTGGTCGTGGTCGTGCTCACCTGACCACCTGTCCCGTCGCCTTTCTCGAAATCGCCTCCCTGCACTACGAAGCCAGGAATCACGCGGTGGAAGGGGGTACCCTTGTACCCGAACCCTTTGGGTAGAGCCTCGCCGTCGGGCTTCTGCAGTGGCGCACATGTTCGTATTGCACGAGTATTGCAGGTACAGTGAAGTAATCGAGGTTCGTCATTTGATGCAATTGACCGAGGGATAGTACGGTCAGTCCATCAGCTAATTATGTTGGATAGTGCTTCATACATAGCGCTCCTCGACTCACCTTGCCAGTGCACAGAGCACGGAAATTGGCCGCTGTCTTGGGAACGACGTCGTCGTACAACTTGAACTCGACTTTGCCTGCGTCCTTGCCTGTTCGTCGAAAGCGCAAAGCAGGTAATCAGTATCGACAGAACTGTCCACAGAGTACAAAGTCCGTCGCGTGCGGTGGTCCACAGTTATACGGATACGACCTAGGACGGACGCAAGAGGGGGAGCGAGGGGACATACCGTTGATCCCGATTTGGAGAAACACGTTTCTGCATGAGATAGTGGTCATGTCAACGATACGTTAGGTTAGTGATCCACTTTTTCACAGTGCGCTGTCCTTGCGCAGTTGGCGGACGGTACAGTATAGGTGTCTGCCTAGGGAATAATGCAGAACAGGAACGGGTAAACTCACGGGAGCTGTTCGCTGGACATGGCTACTGATACTGACAGATTGATAGTTGTCGATATGGGTCTATTGGAAGTTGGATTGGCTGTACTCGCTGCTATGGTACTGTGTAGCACTTGACTGTAACCTGCGCAAGATGTGGGATGGTCGAGTATATATAGTCTGCCCGTCAGTAGCCTATGATCATGTATGCCGTCATCGCGGTCCTCATCCTTTGTTCTCATTATCTAGTGTTACGAGCAGAACGTCTCCATCCCTTCCTTTCTGCGCCTTTGTCAATTCCCTTGAGTCAGTACAGCACAGCAAGTCCCCATTAGGCGGTCGCTTACACCCATGAAATATCAGTGAGATCACAAAGCGTCAGAAGAAGTCACCAATCCTCAATTCAGGTCGGTCATGGTGTCGTCCATCAATTATCCCCATCAGATAGTAGAGTTATCGAGTGCAAGCTGCCAAATAGCGCGAATCAAGATGAGTATGTGTGCATTACGTCCTTCTCCGTCCCCTTCCACTCATAGCGCAACGCCCAACTCCTGACATTCTTCGTGGGATATATGCCGGAGCATCCACGTCCGAGTCTCTCCAACATTGAGACCATCCTTCCTCCTTCGTCACCACCGTTATACTCTGATGTCGTCAAGTCGTATTTCCGACAAGACTAAAGCGCCTTGTTCTGCCCGCTGACCGACTTGCCCTTTCCTTTGCCCAAGACCTTGCTGCGCTGCTTGAGCATGTACGTGAAGAGGACGTAGAGTGCTGTTAGGTATCACATCTATCAGCGACTGTCCCATTTACGTACAGAAGTGATAGATGACCTACCAGGCCACCATCCGATGAAGAGGGTTAGTCGGAGGACATCGATACTAGTCCACGCCCTCGTCGTGGCAAACGTATGAGCGCTCTTCTTGGCCAAGTTCCAGAGCAGTGCCCTTCCAAGTCCGGTCTCAAGCAGGATCTCCCGCGCTTTGGGGGGTAGGCGAGCGAGCAGCGCCGAGAGCGCCGGAGTGAATGAGGGGAGAGTCGAAAATGATAGAAAGGCCTCTGAGCCCGCGCCCAGTGGGTAGAGGGGGATGAATGTCGTATATCGCAGGTAGTTCAGGATGGGGATGTTGATTGATAGGATCGAGAAGAAGTAGAATGTGTACCGGATCACCTCGGTAAGCGACCACGCGAAGAGCATCGTTGTGAACAGTGGCGAGTTGTGCGTCTACGTCCATCCAGAGATATACTGTAGTCAGCTTCGCTATATACGCTACGACAAAACCATGCGTTTCTCATATGAAAGTGATGAAACGCGACTCACAACTTCGGGTACAGCCTCGACGACACCCCAGACGGTCCAGACCCGACTAGCCACCTGCGCCGCGACCGTGCCGACGGGACTCCGCACCCATCCAAGCGCAGCATGGACAACTTCGAGGACTGCAAGCGTCTGCGTGTATTTCGTCCACCATCCCAAACGTTGATAATCGTACGATCCACGTAGGTGGTTTGCTAGTTCAGCGAGCGGCTTGGGCAATGATGATGACGTTGAAGAAGCGGTTAAAGGCGTTGTGTGGAATAGCTTCGAGAAGAAGCTTGTTGTTTCTTTTGTTATGACTGCGTTGGTCGAGCGCGGCGTGAGGATGAACGAGGTGGTGGTGACCAGTAGGTTGAGCCATAGCAGGGCCGAAGCCAGATTGTAGGCTAAGAGATAGATCTTCAGCGGGGTCAGACCCGCTTTCACTGTGCTCAAGACACATCAGTACTGAATTCGGACCACCTGGAGAGAGATGGAGAGCAAAGCTCACTCACCCTCTTTGCCCTGGCGCTTGACGCGCTCTTTCTCCAGCTGGGCGCGGTCCTTGACTGAACCCGCCTTGGAACTGACACTGACATTGCCGGACATGATGCTGACTAGTTCACTGGTATTCTTGCGAGGCTGAAGAGGAGGGGACAACAACGAGACAAATGGCAAATCACAAACAACGGACACATCTCGTCACTGTACCTCCACTTTCCATATCATATCGTCAGAGTGCTTCCTGCAGTGCTTGTCGTTTTACCGCGTTAGCTGCTGGGGTGTAGAGTATGACATCCAAGAGCACAAAGGACGAGCACTACGCCATGCATGATAATATACATAATCTCGTCAACCCTCGCTCCATCATGCTGCTCATGCTCTGGTGAATTGCGCTTAAGCAGCCTTGATTCGCTTGCCGACTTGGGCTTGGAAACCCGTCTTGATCGCAGACACGGAACGACCTGGACGCCGTTGTCAGCAAATTGAGAACGTGCGTATCCTGGTCATAGGGAGACAACTCACGAGAACCGCATGTCTCGCAGGTGATGAAATACAGTCGGTTCTCCTTGCCGAGAAGGGTGTCGGGTGATTTGCAGATTTTGCATATAACGTATTCGACTGTCACCAAGGCAAATCAGTACTCTACGCCAGGAAGATGGTATCAGAGAGTCATCGCGAGACTCACCAATGTACTTTCTCAAGACATTCTCGATCTGCTTTTGCGTATACCTTCCCTTCATGATCAATCTCTGAGCACCGTCCACGGATCCAGTAGTACCCAATTCAGAGTACAGGAACTGGATGACGTGTTCCGGTTGTCTGTGCATCCGTCGGCAGATATCGGTGATGTTGGCAAACATGGTCTTCTTTGTTCCTTCTCTCGCCACTTGAGGAGGTACGGTAGTGTATCTCCTCTTCTCTCCTGCCAGCTCGGGGTTGTGAGCGTGCAACAAGGTGAAAAACCGTTTGAGAAGCTGCGAGCGAAAGGAGATCGATCAGCAATCAGATCGTTCTTACTAATTGCTGACATAGCGCAAGGACTCACCTCTGGGTATGTGGGGTCACGTCCCTCGACCACCCAGGCCTCTTTGCCAGTCTCTCCGCTGCTCTCCGCCTCTCCAGACTTTTGGAAGAAGTCGTCACCTAGATCGCCCTCAGCATCTGCTCCGGCACCAGCAACCTCGTCGTCATTCGCAGCGTCCATGTCGTCCAGCTCTTTGGCGAAGTCGGCGTGCTTCTTGTTCTTCTTCTTCTTCAAAGGAACGTCGAGACCGTCGACTGTTGCTGCAACAGTATCGGCAGCGTCCTGATGGAAATAGCAGCAATGAGCGTTATTCCAGCGAAAGATGGATTGCAGTGGCAGCTCACAAGGTCAAGAGGCAGGTCCTTTTTCTTTTTCTTCTTCTTCTTCATGTCCGCAAACAGATCTCCAGCATCCTCTGCAGGAGCCTCGGCACTACTGTCCACAGGCGTAGCAGCTCCTGAAGCGCCTTCCTCCTGAGGTGGAGCAGGTGCGTACGCCGCTGACACGGCTGGTGCTGGCTCGGGCGTATCCTCAACGGGGGCTGACTCTTCTACGTCGGCAGTCACGACCTTTTTCTTCTTCTTCTTCATGCCTGCGAACAGGTCGACTTCGGGGTCCGCCACTGTATACAAGTCAGCTCTTACTCCGGATCAGCAACAAGGGACGACGCTTACTATTGGGTGTTTTTGCGGTTGTGCGTTCGGTAGCTTCGTTCGTTACTTGCGAGTGGGTCCTTGACCTGTTTCTCAGTGATAGTTGGATTGGTTTGTCTAGTCGGTATGCGATGATATCTTTTTCTGAATGACGAACAAAGAAAGTGTGAGCCGGCCTGGAAAGTGAGAGAGTGAATTCGAGTAGTGAGATGATATCGGTCATAAAGTGGAGGGACCAGTCGTATTCTAATATGGCACTGGGGGGGTGCGCTCGGCGTTATAGGGCGGGAATAGCTGCCAGTGGCGCATTTCCCCTTTCCGTCCCCTCGGAACCCTTTGGTGCTCGTCGTCTTTCACCCTTCTTCACTCTAGTCATATACACCAACACCACTCATCGTCATCTCACTCCCCACTCATCCTACTTCCCGACGACAACTCGCAAAATGTTCGCCAGGACAGTCCGACCAGCTATCACCGTCGCCAGGAATGCGCAGCAGCAGCAGGGCATGGCCACCCTCAGGGAGATTGAGCAGAGGTGGGTTACGGTTCTGGAATACACGGATGTAGTTTGCGATGAGGATAGTCCGCTTCTGAGAAAGAATATGCTTGAGAGAGAAGCCCGGATGGATGTTGGGATGAACATATGGAAGATAAGTCCAATGTTGACGATGCTTGTTACAGGTTGAAGTCGGTCAGGAACATTGAGAAGATCACCAAGGTATGTGTTAAAACACATATTGTGTACCGGATACTATGTGCTGACTACTCGTTGCAGTCCATGAAGGTCGTCGCTTCCACCAAGCTCACCCGTGCCGAGAGGGCCATGCGTGAGGCCAAGAAGTACGGTAACGCGAACAACGGTGCGTTACCTGTTCTTTCTGTTGACATTCGGCCGATGACGAGCCCGTCACTGATTATATGTCTTTGTGCGCAATAGAGCTGTTCAAGAACACCGCTTCCGAGTCGGACGAGTCCCCCAAGATCCTCTACATCGGTATCACCTCCGACGGTGGTCTTTGCGGCGGTATCCACTCCTCCGTCTCCCGTAGCGTCAAGAAGGAGATCGCCGCTCGTCCCGGTACTCTTGCCGTGGTCGGTGACAAGCCCAAGTCACAATTGGCTCGCGCCGTCCCCGACGCCTTCAAGATCTCCTTCAACAGTATTGGAAAGGACGTCCCTACGTTCGCCGAGGCGAGCGCTATCGCTGATGAGATCATCAAGAACGGCGGCGAGTGGGATGAGGTGGGTCATGCCGACTGAGCATATATACATAACTTATTGCTAACGGGATCTCATCGACTTCGTCTTACAGATCAAGATCATCTCCAACCACTACCTCTCGGCCATCTCCTACGAGGCCGGCTCCACCACCGTCATTTCCGCCAAGGCCCTCCAAGCCGCTGCCGGTTTCCAGCAGTACGAGATGGAGGAGGATGTTTCCAAGGACCTCGCAGAGTTCGCTCTCGCCAACGCCATCTACACCGCTCTCGTCGAGGGCCACGCCGCTGAGATTTCCGCCAGGCGAACTGCCATGGAGAACGCTTCCAACGTGAGCCATGTCATCTCGCACCCATCACATCTTATCTTGATTGCTAATGGCGTTGGCCTCATAGAACGCTCTCGACATGATCGGCTCTCTCCAGCTCCAATACAACCGTGGTCGTCAAGCCGTCATCACCAACGAGCTTATCGACATCATCACTGTGTGTATTTCTTTCCCTTGTCTACGTTCAGCAAGATCCTTGATTGACCTGTGCGTTATAGGGTGCCTCGGCTTTGTAAGCGGACACATGAGTGGTTTTGTAGAGCATAAAATAGGTAGTGGATCTTCGGAGATGCTACTAGAATACAGAAGACTCGGGCGTGTACGGCTCGCTGTTGGCAGTGCGACGTTTAGACATTGACGACTGTTTCCACCTTACTGACGACCAAAGCTTGACTATCGCACTGACTACCTTGATGATCTGTGAGCGACCGCAATATGAGCAATGTATCGACGTATTAGTGTGAGCGGAGCGGTCAGATACAATGATCTCATCATATGATATGGCATCTCAGCTGTTGCTGTTCTGCGCAAAGGCTCGATCCGTGTGCAAACGAATCATCGTCTAAACTTCCTGCACTACAACCACTCCCGTGTGTGCTCTTGCACTGACAAGATATCCTACATTGTACTATCGTCTCGCCACTGCTCGACGAGGTCGGCGACCTCTTGCGCAACACCAAGCGAACCTTGATATCCCGCCGCGCCAATACCGTACGCGTGCACAACGGCGACTTGTCGTCCGAGATCGTTCACTGACGCAGGCAGTAGCGCTGCTCGTGCATCATCTTTCGCTGTCGACCCGTTGTCGTCGTTGTCAGACTTCGAGGGAGGCAGAGAACTTGAGGGCCGATCTCCGATTTTCCTATATTGCAACTCGAGCCGCATCCCACCTGTCCGGACCGGCCTCAAGCCGACATTATGCTTGATGATCTCTATATCCCTCCACGTTCCCTTACCTTGCTTGCCATCCAGGTGCGGGGCCAGCTGATGGGCGTCCTTGAGGATCTGCTCTGCGACCTGGGGGTTGGGGTCCGTGGACCAGTCGTTGGCGAGATAACAGCCGCCCAGGATCGCTTCTCCTTCGTCGTCTGACCGAGATGGTGACGGGCGCGGGATGATGTACCGCTTTTGGCCCATTGTGGTATGCGGCGTCTTGACCCCGTAATAACTCCTGACGCCGTGCGCTCGCACCAACACAGTCTGGCCCTTGGCAGGATGGACCAACTGATCTTCCACGCCCAGCAGACTTCGCGCGCCTAGGGCCGTAGCATTGATGACCAGATCGACTTTGCCGACTTCGACGAGCGAATAGGCCTCGTCGAGCGATGAGAGGCGATGTTGGATTATCCGCACGGTCTTGGCGCGCAGGGTGTTGCCGAGGTGTAAGAGGTACGCGGGGGTGTCGAGCGTGTAGGAGAGATAGGCGCTGCCGTAGGTGTACGGTGCCGGGATCTCATCCGGGTTTAGGGAGCGGTACTGTCGAGTAGCAAGTATCGTGTATCGCGACGAAATATATTGGAGACGAGAGAAGTGCGCAAGGCCGCAAGGCCGCCAGGTAGCAAGACCATTGACGAGGAGAGAGGGACGGAGGAGCGTGGTAATTTATCAATCAATCAGTCAGCATCAAGCGCTCGAGTGATCAGCATACAGAACGAAACGCTCGCTCACACCCTCGATCTCATCCCGGGCCTGATCCTCACCCCCCTTCTCTTCCTCCGTAGACCAATAGTTCCTAAACTCCCGCTTCTCGCACAATTCAGGATGGTCCTTCGCTAGTTGGCCAAAGAGGCGATAGGTCACTAGATCTCTTCGTCGTTCTTTGTCGTTGGAAGCTAAGGACGCTGACCAGTCCGCGCCCTGGTCTCTACAGCATCAGCACGCAGAACTATACTACTCTGAGAGCTACGAGAGCTACGCCGGGGTATGAGGGGATATGGTACGAAAGATGGGGAATCGCTCACGGCCCACGGACTGGCGAAGCCCGCACTGTCCAAGTCCTCAGGCAGGTCCTTGGCTACTACGACCACTTTGAAGCCCCTGTCCGTGAGCTCATGGGCTATAGACAGGCCGATGACTAGTGGAATGATCAATTTAGGTCAGCTCATGTTCGAGTGATCCGACCATCTGACTCCCGTGGATGGTGTATAGAGCCGTTCATAGCCTGGTGCGATGGTGGCATGATGGAATACGTGACTCACCACCTGCACCAAGAACCACAGCGTCGCATTTCTCGAGAGCGGACATCGTGTATCGGTCGTCGTCTCCTTCGAAGTACTGTTCACGGGAACTGGTCACTTTGTCTAGCGAAAACAAACATTTCACCTGCTCTCTCACATTATGACATGTCGCCCGCGGCTATGTCCGTCAATTACCGGCTATGACTCGACTGCTCGTAGAAGTGCTTGGCACTGTTGTGGCAAGTATTGTATTACACCTGCGTCTATCGCACCCGCCGAGGACACGACGTATGAGGTGCACATGCATGTACGTCGCTCTCATGCTATCGTAGGACCCCAAGTATCTGACTTAATGACAACGCGTGTACCCATATATACCGAACAAATTGACTATACTTGTACAACGATCCAGGATCCGCTCTCTCCACTACCTTCAGCAGACCGCGCCTCGACACCATCTCCACACAAGTCGCGAGGCTACAAGTTGTCCATAGCGACATGCGCTTGCCACTTGCCCCATCTCCTCATCGCGCGCATGTACACCGGCCATCCGAGTATAGTCGCCAGGGCGATAGGCGCCAGTGCCCAAATGACGATAGTGGAGAATAGCGTTATGAGCGGTTTGATCAACAGGAAGTACGATAGGGCGGAGTAGGAATAATGGTCGAGGAACATTGCGTAGGAACACTTCAGGAACTTCTTTTCCCATACAATCTCTTCGGGGTGGGGGTAGTATGAGGGTAGTTCTGATGCTGGCGTGAGCGGGGATGAGGGGACGGACCGTTCTCGCATTCGATGAAATATCGGGTGGTATGTCGATGTCGTACCGCTCGGCAATGGCGAATGATAGCGAAGCTGCATTATCGTCTATGCGCAGTATGAACGATCATCAGCATCTCGCCTGCTTTCCGATCCTGCATACTGGCCAGTGAGACTTCTGACTCACCTCGAGTCGCGCCGCTGAGCGGGATATGAACAGAGTCAACCACCATACCGCCGCACCGATGGGCAAGGTGATGAGCAAGGCCGTGCCTGCCAGTGTACCGACAAGGAGTGGCGGCCAAGCGAACAGAGCCTAGATCACCAGATAATTAATCATTGCTTATGAGATCTCATCATAGACAAGGGGGTGGTAGACTCACGAATGGGAAGTTTAGTAAGACCAGATGTAATATCGCCCGCCAGTATTCTGCCTTCCCTACAGGTCTCCAGAACCTCTTCCATCCGTTGGCCCAACCTCCGACATCCTCATCAATGTCGATGTCTCCGCAGAATATGGAGTGCCATAAGCCCCGCTTCAATGAAGGATCAGATGTTTCTCCGACTTCCACGTCCCCCACCACACCCGCAGTGTTTCCGGCTAGTAGAGGTGTCCTCTCATTTACCAGTGCCGCAGCTCGTGTCTCGGGAGAAGATAGAGTCGATCTCGCTCGTCTATCTCGGTTCGAAAGCGATGAGGTCAGTCGCGGTCGTGCCCTCTCGCCCGACGATAGGTCCGAGAGCGTACTTGCTCGTATTCTTGCATTGGGCAGTCCTGCTTCTTCTTGATGATGGAGCAGCAGAGCATCTTCCGCTGGGTGACTATTGGCTGCTGAGGCAGGAAACGGCAGGCTACGGGTGCTACTACTGCTCGATTCGGGAAGTCCATTCGCGCGATTGCCATTGCCGTTGCGTTGCACATCCTGATCGGTGAATGAAGCGTAGGGCGGCGGTTCTTCGTTGCCTGATGGTTTTGACGAGTCAAGCAAGATCAACGAAGAGCCGTCGGCCGTCAGCACGTAAATGGGCTGCGGCTGTTGAGAGGCGCCATCATGCTGCGCTGCTAGATGGATAGGGTCCGACGGCGAACGCAGTAATCTCCGGGGCCGCTTAATCGCTGGTGAAGTGGCTGCTGATTGGGAGTGGGAGTGGGAGCGCAGAGCGGAGTTCGACATGGTGTAGGGCGTTCAGGTGTCGAGCTCGTATCGAAGGACCGCGTTTGATGCGATGAAGTGGGAGAGGTGGTCGCTCAGCAATGTCTTCCTGCCCGCACACGACCCAGCGTTTTCAAGATTCTCAGTATCCGCACGAAGCCTTGGCCTCGTGTCGTGTGATTCAGCAACTCTATTGCTCAGCTGCAATGCAGGACGCTCCGTTGCGCCTCTGCTCGAGCCACGATCTACGCCGGACGTTGATATCGTTGTGCAGTGTGATAAGAAGGAAAGCAACATAAGGCATTATCGGGCTAATGAGCTAATGAGAAAACGTGGAAATTACGCAGCGTGGGTCCCGGGCCCTGCGCATGACTGTGCCTGGCGCGGGTACCAGTAAAACAAAAAAAGTCGTGACGTCGACATATGGTCTATGTTAACTAGACCAAGATAAAATCCAAAATTACTGAACCATCCTTCATGTATAATCTGTTATCTAGACGTAAGAGATAGTAGCAGTACACAACGATGCCCCGCCTACCCGAGTCGCCCGATGTGCGCGCCTCAAAGGCTCTTGCTTATATCCTCCGACATGGAGCGGAGAAGGAGGGCCTGCATATTCGTTCGGATGGGTTCATCAGGCTGGCCGATGTGGTGAGCTGCCTTTTACCATCTAGTAGCACTTAGCCAATGGGAGAACAAGGCATAAGTCCCTATGTCTCGACTCCATCATTGCTCATGGCTACTTGAGACGTATAGATGATTTGCCGTGCTAACTCGCTGCACTAGTTGGCCCGACCGAAGATGCGCGAGATCGACCTCGAGACCGTCCTCCGCCTCGTGGCTGATAACGCTAAGAAGCGCTTCGAGCTGTTCTGGGGCTACGATCCATCCCCTCCACGACCGAAGAAGAAGCCTGTGCAGGGATTGAGCAAGAAGGAGAAAGCTGCGAGGCGGGCGCAAGCCGAGGCCGAGGTGTTAGCTAATTCTGACGCTGCGGCTGGAGAAGAAGGGCAAGCGGTCAATGGAGGAGAGACGGGTGGCGGTGCAAAGGCTCGACCGCTGGACGCAGCTGCCATTGACGATCTGAGACATGATCTGTCAAAGGCCACTCTGGGCAGACCTGCTGAGTCGTCAAAGCCCAGATTCGCTACTGGCGGTACTAAGGAAGAAGAGCCGAAACCAGTCGAACTTCCCTTAATCTCCCTACCCTCACCGGACGAGGACCCAGACGCAGATTTGGATCCAACTGCTCCCGCAACCTCGTCAGCCTCCTCAGTAGCAGCAACACCGAAAGGCGAATATTTCGTCAGAGCAAGTCAGGGCCATTCGATCGTCCTGGAATCTACGGCGCATCTTACCCCTGTCAAAGATGATGAGGAGGGTCGGACAGCCGCAGGGGAGATTGTGCATGGGACCAAATGGGAGTTGTGGGATGTCCTGAGTGAGTGACTGTGTACTTGCCGCACCAAACCTCACCTCATAATTGATCAAGCAGACGCTGACTACGATATGTTTGTTTTGGCTCGTTACAGAAACAAACGGCCTCTCGCGAATGACACGACAACACATCCACCTCGCCCCCTCATTCCAGGGTTCCATCACTCCGCGAGCAGGCTCAACGTTATATATCCATCTCGACCTCCCCCGCTTGCTAGCAGTAGGTATACCAGTGTACATCAGTAATAATGGCGTCGTCCTTACGCCTGGCGACGAAGAGGGGTTGGTGCGGAAGGAATATTGGGCATTGGCGTGGAGGCGGGATAAGGGGCGGAGGGTCGTTGTTTGGCAGAATGGGCGGGAGTGCGAGCGAGAATCGGGGCAGGAAGAGGAGATCGGACTAGGACATTTCTCTACGACTTCATAGGTCGCTGATGAAGTTGAGATGGGTGCGAATAAGGTCACTGATAAGTCTTCGCTGTGCAGGATCGCTGGATTGAGCAGTCGGAAGCGAGTTACGTGCTGCTTGAGCACCAGCGAGCGCTCCATGTGCAGAATCATTGTAATATATGCATCTTGCACAACCTGCACATCCTTCGCATACAACGTTTGAGCAAGCTGTGCTCAACGCTCACGACTACAAGGGCTATCGCGTCTATGTCGATGACTATTTGAAGACTCATCCGCCTCGCCGACGCTATCGAAGGTTCTTCAATCGCTCAAACCGCTTAGCAAGCTCCTCTTCCTCCGTCGGTTCCTTGTACGCTGGCGGAGGCACTGAGGGCGCTGGGGTGACGGCGGGTTTGTCCGGGGCGGTATTGGTCGTACTTGACGTAGAAGCAGGAGCGGGAGCAGGAGCGGAAGCGGAAGTAGAAGATGATTGCTCTGCTGATGGTTTGATCGTCGTTTTCTTCTCTGATTTACCGGTAGAGTCCTGCTCGTCTCCCCCCGAGCCCTCATCCCCAGCACCAGCATCATCACCCTCGCCGCCACCATTCTCGCCAGTCCTGTTGAGCGGCTCCACCCCCTCCTCCTTGCTGACAGGTTCGGGATCTGGCTCCGGAGCCCAAGCCACGCCGTAACCTTTAGCGATCTCGCCCAAG
>JALPCB010000131.1:0-53197 GCA_026538395.1 Cryptococcus sp. GC_Crypt_3
ATCGCTGACGACCGCAAGACCCGGCAGGTCTCGATACCCCATTTCCACTTTCCGTCTGTTCCTTTTCACCTTCCATTCCTTCCCGGCAGTTCCCAATTCTCCGTTGTTCGCCCTTCGGTCCCTGTAGATCTGCCGCAAGCTGAGCAGAACCGCGTTCACCAATATCGTCATCATCTCATCGCATTTGTCTCATCGACTCCCTCGTCAACGACGTCTTAGCATTTCGACTTTGCTTCTTCCTTCATTGCAAACCGCATTAGAAATAGCGCTGGACGCAAATTAGAAATCATGGACGTTTGACTCCCGCATTACACCTCAACCACAAATTTAGATGAGAACGATCGAACGCATCGACTAAACGCTTGTATACAATTAGCATCGGAGACTGAGAGGCGCTGTTTATACCCTGACTCGACTCGACTCAGCTTGATTTTACCCCTGTGATACATTAGATTCGGTCTGGTTTCGGCTGTCTATTCGCATTCATCAACTACAAAGAACGGTTCCCGAGCACGACACGACACGACACGACTTTTAACGACGCGACACGAGAGATGAAAGTCCCCAATGGGTGTATCATTAAGGATATACTGTGTTGCAATCATGGCAACAACCACTGCGAGAAGTGAATAGTAGACTTTTGGGATTTCTCTGTGCGTCGATCAACCAGTGTCGCAAAGCAAAGCGCAAGAGAGCGCTTAGAATGTGGGACCGTACCCTTTTATAATATGGACAATGAGCTGTGGACGGTGTATGGCTGCGTGGCCTGTGTGGTCATCAGTGCTGCTAGTCACTATGTGGCTCGTGTCTGTGTCTATAGTGAATGATGCATGGACAGATGTGCACTCAGTATTCGATGTTGCGATCCGCGATGACACGTGCATCAAGTGCATCAAGTGTAATTACGTTGGTGACTCATGACTAATCGGATTGTGAGTTAGCCGATCACCGATCACCTGCCATTACGGTGACGATTCAGATACTGGGCAAGCATCTTCAGTGATACTTGAGACTCGATACTTGATTCTTCCGCTGCTCATATCCATTCTCTACCGAAGAAAAGTATCAGAAACACTATCAAGATGTCAGCCGATGCCCAAACCGCCGTGTTCCTAGGGGACAAAGTGCTCGCCAAGGCATTCACCTCTGATCTGGAGAAAGTCGAGGGCAAGTGAGTACCAGTACAATCACAAGTCCCGATCCGCGTTGGTCATACGGCGGATCATCACCCTCCTCTCATTGGAAACGCACCGCACAAGAGACCCGATGCAGAGAGACAGTGATGCAGAAGCTGACAGAGCGCGCACCGCGCAGTTGGTACTTCAAAGAATCGGCTCTGATCGATCGGGCAAAGTACACCGAGAGCAAGACGCACACCGTCTGCGGCTGGAAGGGTGAGTTCGGCGTCTGTCTTCTGGTCTTCTGTACTTCATCTTCGGTATCTTGGATCTCTTCGGTCTCGCTCTCACCCGTGCTCAAGAGCAAGACTGGTTTCAAGCTGATAGCCGGTGCTCGTCTTGAGAAGGGACCGCCAGTTATTTCAATTATGAGAAAGAGGACGGCGGCGTGGTCAAGGATATCGCTTGGTGAGTCTAGCTTTGTTCGATACTCGGCGCATGACACACAGCCAGCTGACAAGCTCTACTATGTCTCCACTTGTCCTCCTGTTCCATTCGATCGCTAATCATCCTCGATCGATCCTCACTAAACTCGTCGCTTGGTCACCGAGAACAGGTTCTACCCCACGCCGAAATCTGGCGCGGACCAAGTTGCCGGCCGCGTCGCATTCTACGTTGGCAAAGTGCCCGGATTGAAAGTTGGTGCGCCACCCGTCTGAGCACAGAGCGCTATGACGAATGTCGATTGCGCGATTAAAAATACCTTCGGAGGCAGTTTGGTATGTCTACTTCGGTAACGAGGTTGTACCTCGAGCTAGTCGAGCTAGTATGTAGTAGTGCATATGTACGAGAATGACCGCGCGCTCTCTCGTCGCCTGTAGAAGTCCCAAGGTCTTCCGGTCAAGTACCAAGGGACCCCGGTGACTTGTGATCGCAGTATCATTGGTCGGTCTGTGGTATGTGCGCATGTGCACGGTGCACGGTGCACAGTGCTCCGGCTCCGGATCAGTGAGTAACCCTGATGACGATGAATCGATAGCGGCGATGCCCGAGTTGTTTTTCATGTTGTTGAAAAAAGCTTGGCTGGCAAGATAATGCTCTTTTGGAGTTGTTACGCTATCTTCTATCAGCACAGGCTTCAGTGAAATCCGTTTGAGTGTAGAAAGCGAGTTTTCAGCCGCAGAGACAATGTCCCCGCTCAATTCGCCCACGGCGCTAGGCCGACCTCTATCGCATCAGCTCTCGCGCGCGTCACACACATATCACCCTCGTCCTACCCCTCCGACCAACCCGCCCGAACCGCCTTTGACGCTCTTACACCCCACCACCTCGCCCGTCGCTGCTTCTTCAGGTCCAGGCGTCTATCGCTCTACTTCGCGATTCGACCAACGGTCGTCTGCTGAACCACTAGCAGACGCGGAGATGGATGCAGAAGCAGATGGTTTAGGCGGGCCGTATAATGCTGGTGGTCCTGGTAGGACGGCTGAGAGGAGGAACAGAAGAAGAGGCGGTAGTTGGTGGAAAGTCCGTGTTGGCGCAGGCATGTACAGAGATGTCAGAGCGCGGATACCGTGGTATGTGAGCGATTGGACAGACGCATGGAACTATCGCGTCATACCGTCGACTTGGGTGAGTCCGGTTTCCCTTCTCATGAATCTATCAGCGAAAAGCTTTGTAGACGTACCTCTCTGCTATGGTGCTGACTGCTGGTTCGACAGTTCATCTTCTTTGCCAACGTATGTCCCAGCTCAAGAACGATACGACCTGCGTTATCATGTGGATGTACAAGCTAATCTCAGTCGTGGATAGGTCTTGCCTGGCTTGGCATTCTCGCTGGATCTCATCGTACGTATATCACTCTTTCCAACGGGCTCCAAGGCAAATGAAGGATCAGTTCGGGACGCTGATATTACCCACTTTATCAGGAAACAACGGGGCAATACGGCGTCCAAGAAGTCTTACTATCCTCCGTGAGCTGCGTCCACTGGTCCCAGAAAGATGGAACGTACGAGCCAAGCTAACCCATCGTCTCATCGCAGTTCATGGCGGCGTTCGTGGCTTCCTTTCTCGGTGGACAACCATTGCTCATCTCAGGCGTGACTGGTGCGTCCTACTCTCCGAACTCCAACCAAAGGTTTTCGCGGAGACTGACCTTCGCTCGCCCCGACTCTGCTCGCTCAGGCCCCATCACCGTGTTCAATAAGACCATCTACGATATTTTCGTGTCCAATAAAACCGACGGACCGGATTACCTCCATTTCGTCGGATGGGTCTACCTCTGGGCTGCGATCTTCCATTGGGTCGCAGCGGCGTGTAATGGTGAGTCTTACCATTCGCTTCTTCACTCCTTTATGGTGTCCCTCAGCCGCTGGTACCGCATCACACGTGCTGATCGCATTGACTACAGTCGTGAAGGGGCTCAAATACGTGACGCGTTTCTCGTGCGATACTTTCGGCTTCTACGTGTCCGCTGTATACGTGCAGTATGGGATTCAAGTCATCACTCGTCAATTTGGTCAGAGCTCCACGCCGTCGGCGTTCTTAGGCATCATGTGAGTATTTGTATCACGGTAACAAGTCATGGTCAGATCCGCGAGGTTTAGCTGATGATGTGTTGTCCATTGTTCAGCCTCGCCGTCCTTACTTTGATCCTCCCGCATTACTTCAACGCCGTAGCGAAATCAGGATACATCAACACGCATTTCCGCCGGTTCTGCGCCGACTATGGGATGCCAATTACCATCATCGCCATGACAGGTATGGCCTACTGGGGGCGTTTTGATCCGTCAGTGTCGTTCAGCTACCCGAGCTCAGACTGCTTGAGATCAGGACTGACTTGGCATATACTTCAGATACGTCCTGGAGAGCGGGATGACTTTGCCTACTACTACTGCGTCCTTCAAACCAGCAGCCGACAGACCGTGGTTGGTCAAGTTCTGGCAACTGGAGGGGAAATGGGTTGGCACAGCGTTGCCTTTCGGCCTCGTCCTCTTCATCCTGTTCTACTTCGACGCGAATGTCTCGGTGAGCTCCCCGTGCCGTGACTTGCATGATCTGAGGAACTATCAACTGATCAGTAAATTGTGTCATTGCCATTTAGTCTCTGATCGCCCAAGGCTCCGAATTCCCGCTACGAAAGCCAGCAGCGTTCCATTGGGATTTCTTCCTCCTGGGCATAACGACCTTTATCGCTGGTCTTTTGGGTATCCCCGCGCCAAATGGTGAGTCGACCAGAACCAACCCGGACAACCTTGATACTGCGAGTGACTGACCGTCATACTCGTCAGGCCTCATCCCCCAAGCACCTCTGCACACAGCTTCTCTCGTGATCATGGGGTACGAAGACAAATCATCCGCGTCGTCCGACACGGCTGTCTCCCCCCCGCTCGAGCGCGAGAGCGGCGAAGCAGATCGCCAAGCCGTCAGACTCGCAGAGATGGAAGGCGGTAATGGAGAGCTGCAAGCGCCTCAGAATGAGAATGGTCGAGATGGGCTGCGCAAGAGGCGGCGGTCGAGTGTCGTTAGTAGAAGCAAAGAAAAGGAGGACGATAGGAGGGAAGTCCCTGTTGCTGTCGTGGAGCAGAGGGTATCGAACCTTGCCCAAGGCGCTTTATGTGAGTGGCAGCTTTCCCCTCCCTCGCTTGATCCTTGGGAGATTGAGCTGACCATTCACTCGATCGCAGGTCTGATCCTCATGACAAAGCCTTTCGAGCACGTCTTGGGACTTATCCCTAAAGGCGTTTTGGCGGGTCTGTTCGTAAGTCCCCCAGCACGCTTGACGCGCTTGAGGTCTGTATTAACAGTAACCTATCGTAGTGGTACATGGGCACAGACGCGCTGTTGTCCTCTGGAGTCACGGAGAAAATGCTGTTTCTTATCAGAGATAGAAGAGCCACTTCACCTTCGGACCCCCTGCACAAGGTCAGGAAGAGCCGGATAGTGCTCTTCACTATCATAGAGCTCTTGGGCTTCGGAGCAACTTTCGCTATCACCCAAGTAAGTCGAACCAATGATCAAATAGACTACACTGCGAAGCTCTTCATCTGACCCAAAGGATCGTTGCAGACCATAGCAGCCATCGGTTTCCCTGTTATAATCATGCTGCTTGTGCCGTTGCGAGTACTGATAGTTCCCCACCTGGGCTTCACGGATGCCGAGCTCGGTATACTGGATGGGGCAGTTGCGAGTCCTTTCGTGAGTCCTACTTCTTTGTCCACTCTACTACCATTGTCATCTCAGACTGACTCTGCGCCGTCCATCCCACACAGACAATGGAATCGGTAGGAGGATATCTATAATACATCTTGTACATCTCATTTGTATCCATAGTCCACGGTGGTACTTGCTTTTGTAGTATTGCCAAGACCGATATGCCACGATAGAATGCCATAAAGCCACGTGTCACGTGATTCCCACTTTACACCCGATTTCACGTCGCGTGGACCCTGAGCCATAATCGGTTCTCCTTCTCATATTCTTTCGCGCACTCTCTTCGCTTCTCTCCCTCCAGCTATCACTGTGTCATTGGACAAAGACGACAAGCATCCCGCTCACCTCAACCGACGGACTCCACAGCACAACCTCCCCATCTCTGTCCATCCCAGTCGGAGCTACAGGCGTAGCTCGGCAGACAGTCGCCCAACATTCCCCCTTGTGAGCTCGTCCTGCGTATCTGCCTGATAACTTACGCTTATCCCATGATGTTCGTTCCTCTGCAGCGTCCAATTTTATGCCCAACTTGGGATTCGGCGAGTCCCGACGTCGGCGACCTATATCACCCTCCACCACATCGCCCAACATGCCTCCATCCTCCGTGCCGTCGATTGCGTTCACGCCGCACACGCAAAGACTAGCTATCCGCGCAGCACTCGGCATCTTAGGATTCTTGCTGATCCGGACGTTATTCTTCTCGTCTTCAGCACCCTCTGAAGAGATCCAGTCCCATGGTGTCTTTGAACGGGTCTTGATGGCCGACAAGTATCTGGATGTTTCGAAATACCCGTTCTTGCAATCTAGGCAAGGGAGAGACGAGAGGAACGACCTCTTCGACGAAGAAGTGACCGACGGTCTGCTCGATTTCTGGACGCGATTCCAGAAGCCCTTCATCACAGGCAAAGACACCGCGCATCTCGATACCCAGGTCATGCGCACTGTGATCGACGACTTGCTGCAGTTCAATGGCTGGGTCGCTTCCGCTTGTCCGACTTTGGTCAGACCATTTGGCCAAAATAGTCGGGACGACCATTACGAGGATCTCGCGGCTAAAGACCACTTGTACTATATCGCCATCGTCATCCATTCCGCCGATCATTTCCTCGTGGATCAACTGGCCATCATCGTCCAGCTCGCTCGACGGTTAGGCACGCGAAACATCTTTGTTTCGATGCTGGACCAAGCTTCGACCGACTCTACTCCGACCTTGTCAGACCTGTGCGAAGCAACCATGACAATCCTCGGTATCGCTTTCCGGATTCGTCGAGTCCCGCCCATGACCGTCGACCCCGCAGCCACATACTACCCCTTGGAAGAAGCAGAAGCGAGGAATTTGGCTCTGGAACCCCTCCACGAGCTTTGGCAGAAACGAAGTATCAAATTCCACAGGGTAGTCTGGCTCAAGGGCTTCACTTGCCCCAATGACGTTTTGGAGAGCTTGAGAGTCAGCGAGGTCAACAACGCTGCTATGGTCTGCGGTATGGATTGGGCAGAGCACAATGGCTTCTTCATCTTCTCTGATCGGTAAGCACACAATTCTACCATATCATCGCGGCTGTTGCGCAGGGTAGCTGATTACAAACCTCTGGCAGCTGGCGCACGCGTGACATCGAAGGGAATTTGTTCCGTCAAGCCAAATCCAACTCAAAGCCAGAAGCTGGTCCGCCCCGTGACCGGATCGGTACAGAGCGATTTACTCATCATCTTCCGTTCCAAACCTATTGCTGCGAATCTGGTACTCACGTCGTCGACCCGGAACAATCTTACTACCGTGATATCTCGTACCGCGCTTCACCTCTTTCGCACAACCTGTCTACTACGCAAGAGCAACCCAACTGGGATCCGGAAATGCCTTGTATGGATTCTACACAAATGTGGTTCTGCCGAGACCTGTGGACGGACGCAGCGCGTGGAGGACTCAAGGAAGGCAGGAGAACAGGACATCAGAAGCTGAGCGGAGGAGGGCACAAGCGAGATTTGAATGATCATCTCGCTGCTCATCACCACGCCAAGCGGGACGCTGCCCCAGACGCTGCCGAGGAGCGATTTGGCGCCGAGGAGTTGGATGCGCGTATGGGCGAAGAGGCGATCGACAAGCGAGAGGCGGCACCTGCGGATGATGAGGACTCGGGAACAGATCTCGACGCCATGAACGAAGACGCTTCGAACCCGGCTCCCGAACCACTGAAGCCGCAAGACCTTCCCGCTTCAGCCTTCTTGATCCCCAATTCCGCATTTACGCCAGCGCGCATCCTCGTCAACCCGCGATGTATCACCACATACGGTGGTGTGTCGCACACTCAACTCGCATTCGACCTGTTTGGCGGTCCGCATGAGGACGAGTCAGCACATGAAGGTGGTAATTACGTCTTGGAGGATTGGGCAGGGCCACCAGACAGTTTCGTCTGTCAGGAAATGCGCACGACGGGAGGCAGGACAGCACCCAAGAGTCAGAGAAGAGTGGGCTTTTTGCTCCAGAATGAGGTAAGTCTTCCTCGCTGTTCGGCTTTGCCGACGCGCTTTTAAGAGGATACGTAACTGATATTATGAATGTGTGACTTTTAATAGGTGGGTATTTAGATTGTCGACGAGACGGCCCTTGTTTAGATTATTGAGAATTTACGGGATGGAGAGGACATCAAAGTGCGAAGATGATTATATCCAATTGCTCGCACTGGGCGGATGAGCAATATGCATCGATACCCAACATATAGGCAGACTCGATTCTAAATCGATGAGCTAAAACATCACCCGGGAAGTGACATGGCCGTTCTCACTGATCCGTGACAAGAGCCCGGCCATCCCGAGGCAATGTTACCTCCGCTCACCCGGCAGAACTGGCGATGCGGGAGACACTGATCAATGCATTCAGCTGCCGGAACGCGCCCTCATCATTTGAGACCCGGCAAAAGGTGATATTTGATCTAGACAGTAGGACGGTGACTGAGAACCGACCCACTGAGGAGCGTGCAAATGCTCACCAACTGCAAGACCCAGCCCGGATACCGGAGCGCTTAAGGACATTCTGACCCTTCAACTCAACAATGTATCAGGTCGTGCTTACGACGTACTTTACTGACGAATCTGGTTCGAACAAGGGCGTCGTGCTCAGCTCGCTCATTTGTCCTGCACAACTCAGCGCTGCGCGAATGCAGCCCTCGTTATCCTCATAGCTCCGACCTCCGACATCAACCTCTGACGGGTCACAGCTTGCTAGCATCAAGTCCGACACCTGGTCCGAATCAGGCCGTTCCTCCTCCAACGGGACTAAGTCTATGACAGTGATAGCGGGGCACTGCTTCAAGATGTCCTTTGTTCTGGCTATGTCTCTTCTCGCTAACCTCTGATGCCTCAGCTTGCTGTTGTCAAGTCCGACACCTGGTCCAACGGAGCCCTCCCTCCTTTGTGTGGCCCAAATTGGACATGGCGACTAGCGGGACGCTTAGCTTTCGAAATGGGGTGTAAAAAGACGTCTGTATCCCTGCTGGCTTTCTCAACACAGCCAACTCTGTGTTCCATAATATCGACCGCCTGCTCACCGCACACTACGTTGAGACCAAAGGCATTCACTATGAGCAATCAGCCTAACCCTTCTCACAACAACGACATCGGCAGTCACTGCGGGGACAACAGCTATGCCTATTCTGGGGATGGCAGCTTTGCCACAGGGTCCTACTGTATGCCAGTACCGCCCATAATTCGACTGGAACTGCTTATGGAGACCAGACAAATTTGCGGAGTACTGCATATCGTGAAATTCAGCCAAAAGGTGGCCTAGCTGCAGTACCATCTTCGCTTGAGGACACAAGTTTCACACCATCCTCGGCAAGCAAGAGCACGAGGGGCATATACATTCCCAGAGCACAGGTGTCAAACCAGGAGAGAGCAAAACAACGCGAATATGGTACGAGACAAGATGCTTGCTCAGCTCCAGCTATTATTGGCTGCCAAACTTACACGCTTATTCGACATTTAGGTGTGACAAGGGAAAGGAATCGTAACAATTGTCCGAAGCTCTGAAGGAGAGTCATTCCAGGCATGGCTAGTTTGCCGTTTGAGCTGATGCTATATATGTTTCAAGGGAATGCAGCCCAAAGGAAACGCAGAGTATGACTCATGATGGGGGTAATTCGTTCTCAGCTGATAGTATCACAGGCTCAACAGGCGGCAGAGTCTCTTCCCAAGCGCCAAGCTACCCAAACACAGATGCGCCAAGCGACACAGGAGAGCCAAGCAGCCGCATCAGCATCCTCCAACAAGTATTCCGATGCTGACGAGGATGCCCCTATGGGAACAAGACGATCCTTCAATGATGTACGAATCATCTGTCAATCCTGATCATGATGATGGTGATTGGGATGCAGAGGGAGAGTCTGAATAATCTCTCGCTGAAGTGGATGACCACATCACTCTTACATATTGTCCTCATTGCCCTTTGGCTCGGCAGTACTTTTTGACCTTATGCTTCCACATAAAGCCTGTATGGACCTACCTTATTCTTCTTCTCAACGTATAGTGATGTCACGGAGACAGACCTCTCATCAGATGCTGTGTCTTGCTACCTACGGTGTTGTCACGCAGCTTTGCCACGTCTCGGGCCCGGGCCTCATCACACAGTAAATGTGAACGAGTGTCATGTCGGCTACATCGCCACAAATAGTGCAGCGGGCACGACATCCTTCCAAGTGTCATCACGCTGAGCGGTAAAGTGACGCTATGAATTTGGTTCATGGTGACGGATATTTGGTCAAAGACCGGGGTCATAAATACCGACCTAGGAAGTCGACCAACTACGGCATCAGTCATACACGCAGCATACGTTTCCGCACTTCGTCTGGAAGACGACAGAACGCAAGCTGCAGCTTCATACAGCAGGCGCCAAGCAGGGCGAGCCACAACAGATGCAGATTGAGCGCGGTTCTGCTTCTGTGCCTCCTCGACTGCCAATATCGCCGAATACTATGAAGTCGACTTCCACAGCTAATGCCAGCCCTCACAACGTTTCGTGTGGTATTGGTCTGTGCCCCGGCTTTGACTAGAATTATGAGGCAGGCGCGGCGGACTTCGCATGGGGGGAGCGAGTCGCTCGGTTCCCCTTGGCCTTCTGATCGGTTCGACTGCGTCTCAATGCTCGGCGCTCCAAGCGGAGTACCGGAAGCGAAATCGCTTCTGCTGAGTTTGACCGGACTGTTTGTTTCCCTCGAAACGCGTATCCGCTGTTTGGACCTCCCTTTCTTCGAAAGCCCCGCAAGTATAGCCTGCTCGAGGCCCAGTCGGTCTTCCTCTATTATATAATAGTGGCGACTTCTCATGGAAGCTCAACTTCTTCCAACCGCAAATTTCTCACCACAGCATCAATCATCTTGCCGCACTACCTTTGAGCAATTACAACCCGCAGCATACACCTTGCACGATGAACAACCAGCAGAACAACGACTCCTACGATAACTCCTCCGCCCAGGATTTCAACCGGGAAATCTCTCGCAGTGAGCGTTTACACTTTCTTTCGCGGTCTCTCGACATCATCATTCTACTGCCTGGTCTATTCAGCTGATAAGAACGGTCTTGCGTTTACTGCGCAAGCTCTGTCACCCGAGCCTCCTGCCTCTGCCAGCGGCGTCGGCACGTATAATAGAGGTATGTACCAAGTCGCAAGGAGGTCGGGTTCTGACGTTTCCCCCTAGACTTCGGCAACTATATGATTCCAGCGGAATCTGCAGCCGCTTCTGCCAATACCGAGTGGCCGGAGTGCCCACGTCACGCTACCAGCAGTCAGGCAGCCTCCGCAAATGACCCGCTTCCGTCGGGATCCACGGCTCATGCCTCCAGCTCGGCCAGTCACAATGCGCCCCGTCGCTCATAGGGTGAGTCCATCAAAATTCTGGTATGATCATGATGCCGATCGCCTTCATGTTCGTACCGTCAGGCGCACAAAGGACCTCTGGCCGGGGAAGTTTCAACGCCTGGAACTACGATAAGTAGTGGTCGTTAGTCGCAATGTCCATTACCGAAGTCGTCTAATGGAGGAGTCTTTGGGATAGTCGAAGTATGAAATGCATGCGGTATGAGTTGAGCATGCGCAACAGCCTGACATGGACACTCGCTTATTCGCCCAGAGCGTCGTCGCAAAAGGACAAAGTCTAGAAATCCTCAGTCCTGGGAACTTTACCGTAACTCTTCTCGTCTATTATATCTGGAGGATTACCCGAGCAACATATCTAAGTTCCAGACAGCATCGAAGCAAAGTCGAGCAGCTGTGCATCGTTTTGCGCGCTGCAATTGCAGGGGAGTAGCTAGCAAACGGGCTATTATCATCACTGCAGTGCCACTTTCCGTAGATGGTGGCGAGTGGCAAGACAAACCATGAGAGAGTCACGTGATCGGTCATTGCTTACATAGCAACTCCACTTTTGGCGTTTACAAAAAAGTTGGGATTGATTTTCATACAATAGTCGAGCAGCTGAACCGTTCGTTATCTTACACATCAACATTAACAGTCAGCCAGACAGAATCAACATGTCCGAGTCACACGAGCACGAGCACGAGCACGAGGAGGAGTACGAGCACGAAGAGGACGATGCCCACATCAACGACGAGGACATTGTCGAAGTTGTCGAAGATGATGGGGACGAACCTATGGATGACGAAGATGAGGATGAGCGGGAGTACGATGGCGAGATCGTCATTGGTGCGCCCACAACTGCCGAGGAGGAGGAAGAGTACATGCAGAGTATGGATCAACAGCGAGAAGATAACAGTTGGGGAGCGAGCTGTGAGTCCGCCTCCATTCGGTGAAGCTTGCGATACGGAAGCTGACTAAACCGAATCTGTTACAGCTCTGCACGCGCAACAGCAATCCATCTTTACTGTCAGCCTACACCCCTCATTCCCTAATCCGCCATTAGCCGTCTCCGGCGGCGAAGACGACACCGGCTTCTTGTACTGCCCTATCCCACCGGACCCAAGCTCGTCAGGCACGTCGACATTCAACACCGACATCTTCCCACCAACAAAACTGACCGGACATAACGATTCGGTCGTTGCAACAGGATGGAGCTTTGATGGCGAGCTTGTCGCTACGGGTGGTATGGACGGTAAAGTCAGGGTCTGGAGACATGTCAAGGCTAGAGGAGACTCGACTGAAGAGGGTGCTGGGCAACAAGCGACCGTGGAGCAATGGAAGGACTGGGAGTTCTTGACTACCCTTGAGACGGGCAGTGAGATCACCGTTAGTCTGCCCGTTCAGCTGCTGTGATGAGCATTCTAGCTGACAGCCTCTATGCAGTGGCTCACATGGCACCCGAAAGGTAACGTGCTCGCGGCCGGATGCGAAGATGCTACCGTGTGGATGTGGAACTGTGAGTGCGAGCTTGGTTGGCCGTGTGTAGATTGACTGCTTACATCATCTGGAATTAGTGCCATCGGGCAACACTTTGGCTGTGCTTTCATCTCACACACTGCCCAGTACCGCCGGTATCTTCCCTCCGCCATCAGGCAAACAGCTGCTCACATCCTCCCTCGATTCGACTTTGGTCCTATGGGACCCCAGGACTTCCAGTCCAGTATGGAAATCGACCATCTTCATGCCCCCCAACTCCCCAGAACTGGATCCTTCAGTACACGGAATAACGGCGTTGGCCGTATCGCCCAACGGCCAAATTGTTGCAGCGGGAAGCAGCAACGGTCGAGTCAAACTCGTCAACCTCGCTCGTGGAGACGTGCTCACCGTCCTCAAGGGTCATGGCGAAGGAGAGAGTGTCGAGGCACTTGTCTTTGTTGATCTGCTCGGCGGCGCGGCGGGAGGCGGCAAAGGCGTTGTTTGTGTCAGCGGTGCAACGGACGGGAAGGGCTTTGTCTGGGATGTGGCAACTGGTCGAGTCCGCGCAGAACTGCATCACGATGTAAGCTCTTTTTCATCGTTCACACAGAGTGTTAGCTGATATATCGTCGGGTGTCGTTTTTCTAGGAACCAATCACCTCTATCGCCGCGCACCCCGCACCATTCTTATATCAAGTGACGACAGCGTCAGCCGACTCGACACTGAAAACATGGGATATCCGTACCGGAGCTCTGCTCGCGACACATCAGGGTCACGCGGGCGTCGTGAACGGCGTTGCCGTCGCTTCCGTCCCAGGGGGACAGGCTATTGTTAGTGCTGGTGACGAAGGAGTCAGCTTGATCTGGAAGATCTAGTGGGCTAGTACGGTATTTGTTATAGATCTTGATAGTCATCAGAAGCTCCGAGCAAGCGGCATGGCATAATGCATAGTTTGTCTAAATACATCGATCGCAAATGATCACTCCACTTCGTCCTCCTGTCTAGGCTGCAAAAAGCTATCCAGCTCATCCTGTTCCTGCTCGCTCGCATGATTATGCAGCTCCTTCTTTCCCTTCATACCGGGCTTGTATACGCCCAAGGCGAGCCCACCGACTCTTCTCGGCGCACCAATGACACTAGCGGAGAACGATCGACCGACACTACCTACGCTGGAGAGCATACTGGACGTTCTCCTTCGAGGGTCTGGCGAGTCCGGGCTGCCGGAGCGGGCATGGAAATTGAACCCGTTACCGTTACCGTTCCCTAGCTGTTCCAGGAGCGGCGAGGCTAAAGGTGAGGCTAACGGCGATTGGCGCGGACCATTGAGCGCTTGCGAGACGGAGATCGTCTTGAGGTCCAGTCTATCCCACTTCGATTTCTGGGCATTGCTCTTCGATGTCGATGTCGCTGAATGATCTTCGCCGTGTACTTCGAGTACTTCGTTTGCGAGGTCTTCAGCACGGTCCGGACCCACACCTTCCAGCTCGTATATGACCCGTTTCAGCTCTGTGAGATCAGACTCCACATCGCCCACTCGCCTACTCAGTCTCTTCCACGCGCCATCCTTCTCATCACTCTTTTCGTCCGCGTACTCCTCGGCATCTCGCATAACGGCGTCTTTCTTCCCGCCAATCCCTCCGCCCACATTCAGTAGAGCTTCGAAGCCGCGATAGACCCGCTCGTGATCTGCAAGGGCGATTTCCACGTCTACTCTAGCATCCTCGATGACTTCGTGCAGTCCGTCAAGCAAAGCATGTAATGTCGGGTCAGTTGATGGCGTGATGGGCTGATGGCGCGAAAGAGCCATAAAGGTTGGCCGCTTCGTTGTTGATGATCGCGTAGGCGATTGCAGTGTACCTGGTGAGATAGCGTCCAGGGTGGGCAGCGAAGTACGCAGCGACGAGAGCCCAAGCGATAGGTCATGCAGCGACTTCTGCATTGGGGAATAGCGGGTCGTGAGGGATTCAAACAGTTCGTCGAGTTGTTTCAGTGCTGGAGAAGCCTCGGGTTCGGGTTCGGGTTCGGGCTCGGGCGCGGAAGGGAGTACAGACTCGCTGAGATCCTCGTCATCGTCCTCGCCGTCACCGATGGTGAATTGTTTATCTTGCGCGATTCCGTCCGCATCTACAGTGATATCGACACCTGGTTGCCGTTCTTCGTCATCTACTATCTGAGCCGTAGTCTCATCGCTCGTCTCATGTTCCTGGTCTTGATCGTCCAGATCGAAGAAAATATGCCCATCGCCTTCCTCTTGTTCTAAGCGCACTTCCACGCCATCAGCCGCCTCTTTCGCGAGCCACTCCACTCTCTGTCGTTCAAGCTCCGTCCGCCGTTCTGTCTCCACTTGCAGGTCTTGCACCAGGGTCGTCACAAGTTCTTCAGCGAGCAGGATCCTTGCTAGCGATTCTTCTTGAGCATTGTGATTGCCATTTTCAGCTCCTGAAGGGGGAATCTGCTTCTGTTTATCTTTTCTCTTCAACAGCCCCAGTCCTCGCCAGCTGCGCTGCTTGTCCCTGCTGATATCACCTGATCGGTCCATCTCGTCCGATACGGCCTCGAGACCCTCATCGACCAAGCTCTCCAGCACATCCGCTTCCAACACTGCCCCGTCTGCCCCTTCTCGTGCTCGTCGCACGTGGTCGAGCCAGGTCTCAATCCTCCTCCCTCGTTTCTCGTCGCTGGCGATCATCTTGAGTCGCAAAGCCACCTCTCTCCTCCTGCCAGCTGCTTCGCGGTTGAGCCCTTCGCTCATCTCATCTAGAGCCGAGCGCAACTTTTCTCCTCGTTCTCTCTCCATCAACAAGCCTTTCCTCAAGCTTGCTACGTCGGATCGCAGAGTCGCTTGAGTCGCCTGCGATCGTTTCCGCAAATTGTCTAGATGCATGTAAATCGTGGCGTGCGTCTTTTGTGTGAATGTCATGTATCGTTCGACGACTCGGGCTGCGCTCGCGTCGTCTCTAAGGGCCTTTTCGCGCTCACTTTGAGCTTCGACTCGCAGATTTGTCTCGGTCTGCAATTGCTCTCGCACGGATTCAAGTGAGTTCTTCAGCTCCTCCACCCGAGCCTCAAGGGCGTGCAGAGCTTTCTCTTTGGTTGAAAGGGTCGACGTGAAGTCCTCGAAGAGACGATGGACGCCACGTTGTCCTACGAGTAGGTTCGAGATGGACTCTGAGGGGGACACCAACGCGGATGATGGTGCCGAGAGATCAGTGCTGGGATCCGAATTGAGATCCGGGTATGTGACAGCGGCGTCGCTGTCGCTCTTTGTCGAGTTGGTGCGTGAATACCCTGGGTGGAAGAGTCCGGATGATGACTTGGACGGTGTTTGGGGAGGCACGGCG
The DNA here is from genome assembly GCA_026538395.1 of Cryptococcus sp. GC_Crypt_3. Lineage (NCBI taxonomy): Eukaryota > Fungi > Basidiomycota > Tremellomycetes > Tremellales > Cryptococcaceae > Cryptococcus > Cryptococcus sp. GC_Crypt_3. Next base: position 15,991 of record JALPCB010000131.1, read on the forward strand.
GTAGGATCAAGCGAATGGACGAGTGTCGAGTACTCCCGTAATGCCAAGTCGCTGCGAGACGTTAGCCATGCAACTCTATAGGAGGCAGTAGAATGCCAGCTCGTCGACAGGACCTCTTATGCGAGTACACTGTGATGGTAGTACTGCAATAAGAAATAAGGACGCACCACAACCTCTTCTGCTCTTCGATCTTCTTCCTCTCCCCGCGCTCCCACTCGATCTCCTCTTCCCTATCATCCTCCACGCGGCGCAATTCATTGATGACGGCCCTATCAGCCTCTTTCTCCTTGACCACGCGCTCCAGCTCGTGCTTCGTAGCTGCCAATTCGAGCTGAGCGGACGTGAGAGATGATTCTGTCAGATCTAGTTTCGCTGAAAGGCGTCTGTGGGCTAGGGATAGTTCTGTGAGCGCTGTCGAGGTCGGTGGGATGTGCGGGGGAGCGGGGTTTTGTCTATTTCCAACGAAACAAAAAGAGGAGGGTCAGCGTTATCTCCATATGATACGAGCAGTCATGAAGTCCTCTGTACTCGTCGCAGAAATGCAACAGTGATCAGAGGAATGGAGACCAAAGACCCACCTCAACACTTCCACCTCCTTTCGCAACCCGTCATTCTGCCCTTTGAGAGCTTGCGACCCCTCTTTCGCCAGCGCAACCTCCAGCCGCGCACCCTGCAATTGTATCCCAGCCGTATGCGCCGCTCGCTGATACTGCTGTAGTTGCTGTCGCAGTGACGTGAGCTCCGCTATCAGCGGATGGGAAGTGGGTAGCGGTGTTGATGGCGTTGGCTGCTGCTGCTGCTGCTGGTGACGAGGTGATGATAAGGGCATCGTAGGGTCACCCTTGCTTGAGTGCTCTGGTAGGCGTAGTAAAGAAGGGTACTGATAGTTTGTGATACCTCGTATCAAAGATTATGTGCTATCGTGCGAGAAGGCCCGACTTCTCCCCATTCACGACAGACTTCAGGCCCAAGGCAATCGATTTAGGCCAACGTCGATCACCACCTCAGCGAGATCGTACAGGACAGGAGCAGGCGCTGAGATTATGACTGGCAACGTAAGATTGTAGAAGCAAAACAGCTGTATAACGATACTGCGAGCCGTTCTGAGCTGTTTTGAGCTGTGCAATAACAACGCTCAAAGCTAAAGTCGTCTCTGCGGGGCACCTCTTGTCTTCACTTTACACGATCAGGATCAAGAGTTGTAAGGGGGTTGGTTATCCTCGATGCATTGCTGATAATAAACAAGGGCACTACTGGGATGTATAACAAAGTATGATGGCGTGCATAGCCTCCTCGGGACCTATGACCAAACTGCGAACGATGCCTAACCTGACGTCTAATCGGCGTCGACAAAGAAGTACGAGCCCTCGGCTGATTTCGCACGTATATGTCAGCTTTGTCCTCCTTGTACACTAGAAAGAAAGAGCTAGACTCACACTTCTGCTCCTTGTCCTTGAGCGAGTCCATCTTGTTGATACGCGGTCGGCTATACAGGAAGATATTGTCAGCAGCTGGTAGCCGTAAGCACGGAGAGCTACTAACAAGTTGGTGGGATCTCTGCGGAAAGTGATGTCGAGCGATTTCAAGAACTTGTTCATACCAGTCAACAAGCCCTCAGGTCTACAGGTGTGAAGACAGTCAGCACTCGGATATGACCGTAACGATCGAGCACTCACTTTCTAGCAAACGACTCGATAGCGGGCGTTCCATCGAACACAATGACTCGGTCGGCAAGATATGTTGCCATGATCTGTACAATGAGGGTTAGTTTAGGTCGGCTGAAGGTGTAAAGCAAGATCGCTTACGAAATCGTGCTCGACAACGAATGCCGTTCTCTTCGAGCCCATGACAAACTTCTTGATGACCTTGCTCGCAAGAATACGTTGCTCAGAGTCCAAGTACGCCGAGGGCTCGTCGATAAGCAGAACGTCGGCGGGAACACCAAGCACGAGACAGATGGCCACCCGTTGCAGCTCTCCTCCGGACAATCTGAAAGTGATCAGGCAGGTCAGCACTCTGATGATCGCAAAGGAGCTCCTGTGACGACTCACGTTTGAACATCTTGGTCCATGATGGGCTCGAGGTTCATAGGCTTGAGGACGTCACTGTTGAATTGAGGGTCTATCGTGCAAAAGGACTTAGCGTTGTTTCCTCTATCCTGTATATTCGACTTACGCATGAACATCGCCTTGATTCTCTTCAGCAACAGCATTCGAACGGAACCAGGGAATTTAGGAGAAACTACAGGCAACGTCAGCATATTCCCACTGAGCGTGATACGCGATAGGGCTACTCACTGGTCTGAGGCTTCATAGAGACTCTCATCTCAATCCTGTCCTTGGCATCGTCTGGGTCCATCTTGCCTCCGAGCAATTGTACCAATGTGGTCTTGCCCATACCGTTCTCACCAAGTAAGACGATGATCTCCGAATCTGAGAACTCTCCGGCGGTGACGTGCAGCTTGAAACCGCCGAGTGTTTTAGTCATGTTAGGGTACTTGTACCGCTGAGTTTTGGGTGCCAAGTATTCATCGGCACTCTCGGAGATTTTGAACGTGAGGGACTCCTCTCGGAAACGCAGGTTCTCGGTGGGGATCATACCGTCCAGGAAGATGTTGATGCCTTTACATGAGATCAGCACACGTTTTGTGATGAGTGCAAAATACAAAGAACTCACCTTCTCGGACGGAATAAGGCATGGTGACAACACCATATGTACCGGGAACGCCGTACAAGACACAGATGAAATCGGAAAGGTAGTCGAGTGTTGCCAAATCGTGCTCAACGACAACGACGTAATTTGTCGGTGTGACCAAACCACGAATGGTCCTAGCGGCAGCAAGACGTTGTCTGATATCGAGATAGGATGACGGCTCGTCGAACATGTAGATATCGGCCTTCCTGACTGCTGCGATAGCGATGGCGAAACGCTGCAATTCTCCTCCTGACAACTGTCCAACCTCACGTGTCTGCAGACCCTTCAGCTCCAAATCCGTCTCCAGCTGATCTCTGTTGGGCAACTCGGTCTGTCGGTCAAACATCTTCCCCACTGTCATGTTGGGAACTTTTATACTCCGCGGGATCTGGTCAACGTATTGAGGCTTGGTGACGGCCTTGATATCGTCCTCGAGCACTTTGGTGAAGAAGTTCTGCAATTCGGAACCACGGAAGTGTTTGAGGATCTCAGCCCATTCAGGTGGGTCGTCGTATCGACCGAGGTTAGGCTTCAGCTTGCCCGATAAGACTTTGAGCGCAGTGGATTTGCCGATACCGTTGGTGCCGACGAGACCGAGCACTTGACCAGGTCGTGGTGTGGGCAATCGATGGAGCTTGAATGCGTTGGCATTGTATCGGTGGGTAACGTGGGATTGGAGATTGGTGGGCAAGTTGAGGATGGTGATAGCTTCGAATGGGCACCTGACAACAGCTAGGTTAGCTATATCCTATTCGGCAACGACGTCTCGATACGAGGCTCACTTCTTCACACAGATACCACAACCGATACACAGCTCTTCAGAGAGGAAAGCCTTTTTGTCTGTAGGGGTGACCTCGATACATAGCTTTCCCATCTTCACCACGGGACATGACCGCTTGCATTCTTGTCGACTAAACCAATGATGTCAGTGGCGAGCCCAAAATGTTGGACCGGCAAGCGCTACTCACCACTTCTTGGGTTTGCACTGATAATAAAACGCACACAGATCAGCGCAAGTCAAGAAAGCAACGACCGGAATTGCAGAGCACGGGGCTTGTGCTGTCAGAACCCACCTTGTCGTCCGAGACAATAGCGACACGAGTGAGCTTTTCCGACATGTTGCTCCCCTCCTTCTGCTATGCTAGCTAGCTGTATGCGTTATCTAGCTAAAAAATCCGACGTATGCTTTGGATCGCCGGAGGTCGCTATCCTGGGCCTGTTCTGAGGTGATAGTGTGACGAGGAAGAGCTTGAATGCGGCGGTGTCAGTGACGTCGAGGCTGGGAAAAGCGAGGTTGTCAAATGGCCAAACGGGGACAATGGAGAAAAAACCAACAATTTTGAAGCGACATACCATTCCCATACTAGGCAAAATAGGCGCACTAGAGGATACACTAATAGCTCGACCAACCGAATTCTGCATAGATGTCACTCGTGACACATGACAATAGCACAGGCCTATTGTCAAGCCCACCATCTGTCATGCCTATTCTCGGACGCGTGCTCGATGCGTCATGTTCTCGACCACGAGATTGATTTTTGGGCTCTCGAAGTTATGCACCTTATACACCTCTCGCTCATCGTCGTTATGGCTCATCATGACAGCTGTGGTAGGACAGACACCCATCGCTGAATCAAGCTTTCACGTCGCTTCTCTCCCTTGGAGTCTCGATCTTTCTTGTCCCATCGCTCTGCCGACTAAGCCGTTCACTGGGACAGCATGGCCATTCCCCGTTGCGTGAGCTGAATTGTGCTTTTCGAATCACCATGAGCTGACATGAATCTCTTTTCAGCGGTCCCAGCAGTCTCCCCTATGAGTCAACCGATGACTTCATCAAGAGGCGTTACTATGAGACGCTTTACCTCCCAGAGGTCTTCTCGCCCATGTCGGCATTTACCGACGATCTTCTCAGGAGGAGCTCGACGACCGCTACGTCGAGCGAGCAAATTGGCCTAGCGGCGTTGGTCAAGCCGCTCCTGCTCTCTCTTGAGCAAACAGGGGCGCGACATAGGAAGACTATACTCCCTCTGTTATCCACTGCTACCGCCGCAGCAGAGCGACCACCTGCTGCCAATCTGGACGAGAAAGAGCTGGAGGTTATTCGGTTCGCTATGGAAATGCGGCTCGGCAGTCGGCGCGCTGTGGACGAAGGGGTCATATCAGTACCGAAGAGGATCTCGGATGGACTGGAGAAGAGAGAGTGAGGGGCCACGTCTGATCCCATCGCATTAGCTGACATACCACCTTAGGACTTTGATGCAGATCATCCTCTTGTTTCTGTATATCAGCTATTCGCCTTCCCCACAATCGGAAGTGCAAAATAAGAAACGCAAGAGGCATCACAGACGCCATGATCAGGACGAGGCTTCGCCTGTAATGTCTCCTGCTGAAGATCCGATGAATGCCTTGGATATCTTCATGGACAGGTTAAGTGTCTGGCAAGCTGTCGCTGAGCTAGGTCTCGGACACGCGGATGGCGGACATCAGAAAGGAAAAGGTAGAGAAGAGGATAATCCCGTCGCGAGCTTGCTTGGAAGGTTCTGGAAAGATGTCGTCTTGTCATTGTGAGTCGCTCACCCTTCTCAAGAAAGGTGTGTAGATTGACATGTTGCCGAAGTCTGCTGCCCAAACAACCAGAGCTATGTACCACTCTGCATCTAAAGATCTTCGGTCATCAAATACCTGCTAAGCTCCTCCCGGCACCACCAACGACAACCAAGAAACCCCGTAAACCGAAAACGACTCGAGCGCGCCCCTCGTCAGACGCCATCGCTCTGGGTCTACTAGCACCTCCTCGATTGACCAATAATGAGCGCGATCGCTCTGCAGACGCTTTCGCGCGGCACTCGTCTTCCCGTGCTCCTTCTCGGGCATCCTCTGATGCGGGATCAAGAGCAAGTCCGCCACGAGAGGTGATAAGCATGCGTCGTAGCGTATCACGTACTTCAGATACGCAATCTCGCTCGAAATCGTTCTCTCAATCGCAAACTCTGGGTCAATCTCAAGCCCAATTCCGTCGCTCACGTTCTCGATCTATTGATCCGTCTGCTCCGACTCGACCTGATCCTCATCCTATTCCCGGAACAAGCACAAGTGGCAGTGCTGGTAGTGGAGGGTATTTACCAAAAAAGGCATTCATGCGTGCTCCGAGCGGAAAGGATATGTTCAAGGGCCGCGAAGTGGGATTGATGCGTAGAACTACGTCGAAGAAGGTGGAGGGTCTCGGAAGGGAAGAAAGCCTTGGCCATGGCAGATTTGGATTATTGGGAAGGAAGACAAGTGGCGGCAAAGAAAGTCAGAGCCAGCGTCGAGGTTCCAACGAGGGTGAGTCATTACTTGCGTTCGCGTTCAGGCTTCTGTCAACCTCAGAAGAGCCGCGACTAATTTGCGTTTCAATATGACAGAATCTCAACGGCCTGATACACTTATCTTGGCAACTCCATCAAAACCGCGACATGGCTTTGGGCGCAGTGCGACTCAACCGCAAACACAGTGGTTCCCCGCTCCGATCCAAGAAGAGCCGTCAGCAAGTCGCCCTACTGGACCACCATCGTTCATCGCTGAGACGCCAGTGGGCCGCGGGAGGATGATGAAGGGCACTCAACCCTTTTATCATGAGGATATTGCGATGGACAGTGGAGATGAGAGTGACGATCCCCTTGCTGACCTTATGGTCATGACCGATGATGAGGATGATGAGCCCAGACAAGGCAAAGGGAGTGGGAGAGGGCGGGACATGGTCCCAGAGACGCCTGTAAGGTGATGTTATCGTAGTCAGTAATTGTAGTTCGTAGCGTCAAAGAGCTAGTTGCGCAGTCTGAACACTCGCGATGTCACAACAGATTCACACCAATGAAGACAGATTCCATATTGCATTGCTTGCTCGACAATCTAGACAAGGTGCTCTCCTCTATCTGCTTTACCCTGGTGATCCTCGTCATCACCGTCGTCGTCGTCGTCACCAAGGTCAAACGCAGCCGCAGCCGCAGTGTGGGAGAGAGGGAGGTGATCGTCGCTTCGCGCCGCTTCCGACTCTTCGTCCCAGACATTACTGCCTGTCCTATGATGTCGATACGGGGTTGGTCTGCCCCTGTCGCCCCCACCCGCAGATTGATTAGGGGAGAACGCATGTTCCCGCCCTTGGGCATCGCGATATGTGGATGAGCCCTGGATGGATAATGGTTGATAGAGAGATGAGAGCTCTTGGCGCCGTCTGGATCGCGTGTGGGCAAAGTGCGCCAAGTAGAGGAATAGCGTCGCTCCCAGTAGATTTGCCTGTAATATGAAACAAATATTAGCAACGTTTGGTTTGGCGGTTGTCTATTATGCTATACTGAGACGTACGACAATGTCCCCGAATTGGAATTCTTTCCACTGAAGAGCGCGACCAAGATAGATAGAAGTCAGTGATTGGACTGTATATGCTGCTTGTGACGAAAGAGACTCACCGGTAGAGTCGCCTGCACGAACTCTGACACGATCCCACCGAAAAAGAAGCTCGTGATCAGCGTGAGGAGTAATGGTGCTCTGCGGATGTACCAAACCCTCCTAGCGGGGCTTCTGCGAGTTCATAAGCGGAGTCAGCAAACGTGTCAGATACGCTTATGGCCACGGGGGCGAAGCGAGAGTATTCGTGTCGTGTAATATGGCAGGACATACTCTGGGACTTCGACGATAAAGTAGACCAAGAACGTCGCGAAGCCCATCTACGAGTTACAGCTTTATCAGCACCGGCCACCCCTTTCTGAGTCGAAGATGGACATGAAGCAAGGCAAGAGGAGGGATACTCACGCCGAAGAAATGCAGTGCCTTGTCATTGACGGGCAAGTCGGGTAACGGGGCCATGCCCAATATACCTAGCAGAATCACCCAGCCAGCAGTGACGAACACCATGCCCTGCGCGCGTTGTCAGCCTGGCATACAAGTCCATTGTGCATCATATCATTTACTCACTGGCCGTATGTTCAGCGGTAGGTCTCTTATAGGATAGGACCGCATGAGATACGCTGTGAGCCGCTCCGAGAGGGTTTGCAGCATCCTGGTTGGGACGGGATACGAGGTCGGCATCGTGGCGGTGCGGTCTCGTCTTCAGTGTATGGTCCGAGCTCAGAGAATAGCCAAGGTGGACTGGTCTCTGTCACTGCGTAGCAGTGTATCACTCGCTACCAAGTGCAGATAGATGGATATGAGGATAAGTGGATACGTGGATACGTGAATGGATGCTGAGCAATGTTGGTGTACGAGTATGGTCTTGCGGGGAAGAGTGGGAGAAGATAGCCGGTGTATGAGATAGTGTGCTGTTTAGCTGTAAGCTATGCGGGGGAAATGGTCAATGGATGATGACGAACTAGTACTAGAGTGATTATCATTACAGCATTAGCTTTACGAGTACCCTATTTATACCTGTTCATCCTATCACTTAGTCACATTGCATCAACATCATATCCAGTCGACAGACTCACGAAACGCTCTGGACGCATCGCATAGGTGTAGAGAGCAGCCAGCGAGACTGCTCGGGGGTTACGATACATACATCGCCGACAGATGGGCGCTTGATCGACGTCGTCCCTCGTCCCTCGTCCATCGCCGCTCAAGCTAGTTCAGCGACAACAAACGCGGTCGCAACAGCGCCAGCACCAGCACCAGCGCCTGCATCATGTCCCGTGCCCTCCCATCTCCGCCGCTCTCGTCGCTGCCGTTCGCGCAGATCCAGGCGCTGGCAAATGATCAGACAGGCTTGACGGCACGCTCACCGAAAGAATGGTTTGAGCGCGCTCGATATGAAGCGGATCTAGCTGTCATAGCTGAGCGCAAGGGAAAGAAGGAGGAGATGTTCTTAGCTTACACGAGGGCGTGCGCTTGTTACTCCAACGCAAGACTGCACCCGGCGTATAACGACTTGAGGCGAGAAGATAGCCACTGGGCAGGGAGAGTCAAGGACTTCAAAGAGGTGAGCGAGCTCGGGGGTATCGACGACGAAGCTGATCTTTCTTTTGCTTCTAGACTTACGAGATATTCTTGAACAAAGCCAAGGATCTCAAGGAACAGCTCAAGCAGCGCGATGTCGAAATTGCTTCCTCGTGAGTACTCGTACTCGACGTTTGACACATGCTCAAACAGGCCGAGCGCGATACTGATTCGCCATTATTCCGTCAGACAACCCTCCTCTCGCCCAGGACCCGCGCGTAGCCCGTCAGGTCCTGACATCGCGTCCATGGGAAGTCTTGCAGATCGCATGAAAGCGCTTAGTGGAAAAGGCATGGATGTGGGAAACACTGCACCGCCAAAGCGGATCAGCAGGGACTATTCGACTCCTCCCACACCCAGCACGCCCGCCTCAACAAGTGGATCCAGCAAGGTCAACTCTTTACGAACCACTGCGCCTGTAAACGCCAATGGTGGCACGAGGGAGAGGAGCGGGTCTGGCTCGAGCACAAGCGCAAATGTGGCAAGCGGTAGAAGGGGATCAATAGGTCTTCCTGTGCCGCCCAAACCGATCCATCTGAGGGACAAAGAGGAGAAGACGGCCCCACTGCCCATCCAGCAAAACCCAACAGGCTCTTCGGGCCGATCTAGAAACTCGACAGCACCCGCTGATCTTGAAGGGCGTCCCCTATCTCCCACCTACAGCACAATCACCAACCATCCTCCACCCACTTCCCGCCAGGATCAATTCCCATCTTCTGGACACCATCAGTCTCCAGGAGAAGCGGATTCAGGTCCGTCCCGCCCATCACATCCTACGCTGCCTCATTCTCCAGCCTCGCGTAATGTGGCTTCTCATGCTACAGGCAAAGAAGCGGCAGACTCGCCAAACCGCCTTGCGGCATTCGAGAAGGCCTTCCCATCTTTGAGCGAGTTTGGCAAGCAATGGGATTCTGGAGATGAGGGGGGTGCAGCTGATGGTCTACCCAATGGATCGAGTTCGCACAACAGAAGCGCGTCCGTACCTTCCGGGCTGCCCAATGGAGGGAGCAAGAATGGTCAACGGCCTCCAACCATTCACGAAGATGAAGACGGCATGAACGGCTTCAAGCTGCCCGACGTGCCTACCTTCCCGTCTTTACCCTCTGCACCAAACACAAAGCCTGGTTTGCCGCCTCCACCCATTCGTCCCGATTCGTCTGCTTTGCGTCCATCAGAGAATGAGGACGACCAGAAAGCTCCTTCTCCACCCACAGCTACTCCTGGAGCAGGTCTGAAACGGCCAGCTAGCACACCCAATGTCGCGACATTGCCGGGCGACGTCGATCTGCTGTCTGATGAGCCTGTACTCGAAGGCGGCGCTCGCGATGCCCATCCGTCGCTAGCAGGGCCTTCGGTCCCCATATTACGGCCCTTGGCGCCTAAACCAGATGGCGAGCCCCAACGTCGCCGCTCGCCAACGCTTACTTTCCCCGTGGCCGTCCCAACACCTGGGCCATCTGCCCAACCTCGTGAACCAGCGAAGTCAGCAAATGCCAGTCCAGCACCTCCGGCACACATTAAGCCGAAATTCCCATACTCGAACGCTATTGACCCAGATACGATACGCTCCTACTTCTTGAACCCCGCAGTGGAGCTGCTGCTGCTCGATGTCAGACCAGAAGAGGAATATCAGCGAGGTTACGTTGGACGGGAATATGAGCCGAGAGGAGCTCAAGTGAATGTCGTCTGGCTAGACCCTACGGTTCTCCTGCGTGATGGGTGAGTACAGATGTTCGCGGACTAATGTACAAGACAACCGTTCATTGAGGGCTAACGCCGGGACGTGCTAGGATGAACTCGACCAAGCTGGAAGATGCTCTATCTTTATCACCGGAAGCGCAACGACGTAATTTCGAGAACAGACACAAATACGATTTGGTGATTGTATACGACTCGCAGTCGACCACATGGCCACGGAAAGGGTCGCCTCCGACTCCAGTCTCCCGTTTATGGGATATCATTTACGAGCATGAATTTGCAAAGAGATTGCCTAGGAACCCGGTCATGCTCACAGGAGGATATGCCGCCTGGGTAGACTTCATCAAAATGCGAGCGTCTAAGCATGCCGCGGCGCATGCACACTCCCTGTCGCTGTCAGGCAAAATGCAGGGGCTGGACTTGCGTCATGGGGCAGCGCAAACGCAACAACAACCCAATGGTGCCGGAGGGAGGCCCTACAACCCGAAAGTGGCAGCAAACGGCTACGCGTCAGGCGCACCTATCAGGTAAATTTTATAGCTTATTCGGTGTCGATGACTACGGACTGATCACTGCTTGCAGATCACCAATGCAGCCTGACCGGGTCCTCTCGCCCAGCTCATCAGGCGACCTCAATTCGAAGCGGAACAATCGGGATATGCCGATTTACCAATCTGCCCATTATGCCAAGAATGTCACCGAGAGTGTAAGTCTGCCTATGGTATAGACCAAATGTGACCTACGACTGAAAGATTCCTCGGCAGTTTGGTTACAGTCCACAATCGATGACAGGCGAGCCTGCTTCCTACACCGGATCTCAGCCTGCGCGCCATTACGTGACCTCGCTACCCTCAGCGTCCCATACTAGTTCCTCCGGCCATTCTCACTCACACAGTATCAGCGGCAGCAGCTCCTATGCTTCTTCTCAATCAACTATCGCTGCTCCACCACAAGCTTCCATCCATCCTGGTCCCGGAGCCAGAAGGCGAAGCGACTATGTTGAGCAGCATGGCCAGTCGTATTCTGGTTATTCGCCCTCTGGATCAACTTCCCGACCAGCCATCGATTATCCTCAGGCTCATGGTCTAGCTACAGTCCCCAAACCACCCCCTCCTGCCGCAGGACCGTCATTGGAGAGGTACGATGCCCGGCCATCGGTTGTGAGATCAGGATCGATCAGAGGCCTGGACCTGGTGGCGCGGGAAGGCGATGAAGTGCGATATTGGAACGACGTGGTGTTGGGCTTGACGGGTTTAAAAAACCTTGGAAAGTGAGTCATCGGATATATTTGTGGATCAAAGCAAGGAGTTGATGCTGATGAGCGGTACAGTACATGCTATATGAACTCGACGATCCAGTGTCTCAGTGCCACATACCCATTCACGTCGTATTTCTTAGGTATGTCGCTTTTCATAAGTCGACGAGTGTATCTTCTGACTCTGTCTGCTCAGATGGGTCGTATAAGCGCTCGATCAATTTGTACAATCCGTTGGGAACCAAAGGTCACTTGGCAAATGCCTTCTCTGAGCTGCTCAAAGCGCTTTGGAAAGAGGACTACACCTTCTTGTCTCCGGTGACTTTCCGGGTAAGTCAATACTTGTCCCTACCTTGAGATCATCGGCTGACAAGAGATTGTTGGTGTCGGTGCAGAAAAACATCATCGCGTTCGCTTCGCAATTCTCCGGCACGGACCAACACGATTCCCAAGAGTTCCTCTCTTTCGTCCTGGACGGTCTGCACGAAGATCTCAATCGGGTGAAACACAAACCTCCCGCCGTCGAAATGAGTCCGGAGAGAGAACACGCTCTGGAGACTTTACCGCCAGAGGTCGCTTCGGAGAAGGAATGGCAGATATACAAGATGCGCAACGACAGTTTTATCGTCGACTTATTCCAGGGACAGTACAGAAACCGTCTCGAATGTCTGACTTGTCATAAGGTGGGTAGAGGGCTCTTTACAAAATATACAATCACTGATCGCTGGATATTCACGCTTCGCCTTAGACTTCAACAACCTACGACGCATTCATGTACGTGTCCCTGCCTGTTCCCGCGGGGAAGAAGGCGGTGGTGGTCCAAGAGCTCATCGACGAGTTTGTGAAAGCCGAAGTGATGGAGAATGACGATGCGTGGTGAGTACGAGCGCAATCGATCGACCAACTCGTGGCAGAATCGAAGCTGACAACGCCTTGTAGGAACTGTCCACGATGCAAAGTGCCTCGACGCGCATCGAAGACTCTGACCATAGCGCGACTTCCTCCAGTCCTGCTGATTCAGCTGAAACGATTCACCACGCAAAACGGAGTATTCTGGGACAAGTCCGAGACGCCCGTCATCTTCCCGGTGTCAGGATTGGATTTGACGCGATACGTCCCGTATCGCCAAAAGACGGGCAACGAGGAGATGGATGACCCACGCACTCAGATCGGACCATTCAAGTATGACTTGTACGGCGTCAGTAATCACATGGGAACACTGAGTTCAGGTCACTGTGAGTTGCTGCTCTTGTTAACAATGCGTTTCTGCAACCCAGTGGCTGATGCGCTGCCCGGATAGACACTGCATATGTCAAGTCGTCCAAGGGCTGGATGTACTGCGAGGACAGCCGATGTAGCAAGGCGCAAGAGAAGGACGTTGTGGTGAGTGAAAACTGGTACATGTATGCTCAGGATAGGGATAGCTGACCACATGTGATGCAATCGACGCTATCTTTTCCGCCGCAGTCACGACCAGCTTATATCTTGTGGGTCTCCCTGATTCAAATTGTGTGCAATTGGGACCCAACTGATTTTGTTCCGTACAGGTTCTACAAGCGCGTGCGGGCGTGATCGATCATACTTCTCTAGCGTCCATCTCCGTCCCAGCATATCCTGCAAGAAGCGAGAGCAAGCGTTCTCGCTATGGCCATGTAGTCTTTCATGTTGTATATCTCCTTTGCATATCATGATTAAGTATCGCTGGTCCCTCGTCCCTGGCTGCCCACCACTTCACCAAATTGAACTTATAGCTAGGCAGACGCCCATTCACAAGAGTGACAAGAAAGGGGATGAGTTGGAAAGGATTTGCTTACTGATCTTACATCTTCGAAGGACAATACACTCGAATACGAAAGCTCCCCTCGTTCCTGCACTAACCTCCTGGTTCCTACACTTATCGCACTTACCAAAGAACCACGCCATCTTATTCACCTTGCATTACGAATCATGCAGCATCGCTCTCAGGTCGCGATGAGGACAAGCGTGAGACGATATCCCACTATCACCTTACAGGTAGTCCGCTCGAGACGAAAACGATATACCTCCTCGACCCCACATGGGTCCCGGGCTAGCTTAGCTTACTAGTGCCAGGCGACTTTCCAGATAGCCACTACACCAAAAGGTCGTGGCTTGCTTAGCGAGTACTGGAGTATACGTGCAATACACGTCGGAATCAGATATTGATGGACATATGACTGTTATCCTCGCTCATCCTCGATGAGCGCAATCTAGTGTAATTGAGAAGTATCCCTCTGTTCCTAGAACCTGGACTAAACGAGGCTAAGCCTCTCAGCTGGTCTGGTAACATTGTACCTCCCTTCAGTCCTTTTTACTGTAGAACGGAGTAGTACCAAGTAGCCCACCTCGCTTACGATGGGCGCGAATGCAAGTGCTAGCAAGCAAGAGGACACTGTCGTTTGTCTCTAGCTTACATCGATCGATCGAAAGGAAAGGAGGGAAATACTAGTACTCTACTCGTACCGGAGTATATAGCGGGACCGAACGCGTCTCTTGTTGAGAAAAGTGATGCTGCCTCGCTCATTTCACTCTCGAACTTTTGTCAAGTCTCGCAGCATACACTCTGACGTCGGACTGTAACGCTGCTTGGTTGTCCATTGCTCCGATATATCGCAAAGCAGTATCGTGCAGCAATCCCTCATTCCAAGAAAACGGTAAGTTCGGCTCAATCATTACGGAAATTGCCTCCACCTCGAATCCCTATTGTTGACCATTTGCATCAATTGTTAATGTTCATCCCACTCTCGCTATGCCAGGCGACGCGAACGACCTACAAACTCTCACAACGACCTTGAAGCTGACGCTGGAGTACGCAGTCATCTCCTGACTCTCAATTGCGCCCGCGTGGTCGCCATCGCTCTCGCAACCCCGTGCGCATGGCTGTGCGTGATCCGGAAGTAGACAGGATCTTCACCATCATTCATCATCTCAGCTGAGCGACAGGAACGAGGGTACGGGCTCGAGCTGCACCGGTCCAGATACTGCGGACCGCGACGATCCTGATGCGCTGATCGCATAGCCCCTGATCATACATCGGGCCCACCCGCTCTTCAGCTGTCATTCGCCAGCTCAGTCGTCGAAGAAGATACGACCGAGTCGAAACCAGACGAACGTAGAAGTAGCATAGTGTGAGTCCTCCTTGAGTCCGTGGGGCCCTCCCATACTTCTCGCTTCTTTCACTCTGGCTCAATCATCATCGTCGGAAGGTTTCTTGTGTCAATTGACGAGTTGTGCTGATGTTGATGTGTGCTGTGATATGTGACGCGTTTCATGTCCCATCAGAACACGGGCTAGACTATTACCTTGATTGATCATCGACATTAAGGTCACCATCACATCACATCGCATCGCTATCTTCTCATACTGCGTAAAGGCGTAGCAACTCGATTGCAGGCGTGCCCCTTCAGCTGTACAGCCAACTACCCGGGGTCGGAAGCGATATCGAGCTTTCTCACCACCTGATCCCTTGGAAGGATCCATCTGCATCAACCCGTCCCTTTCCGCTCGCGGTCTTGACCTCAATATAAATCTCGAGAGCTCCCATCAACTTCTCCCATCTCAACTTCGGTCATTGACAGCGTCGTAACGATAGCTCTCCCGCCCATATATGGACTACCGTCCTTCCTTACGACAGTCTTCTTGATTTCACCTACGACAGATTCCATCCCTATATCCCTATAACTGCCAGAATCGAAAACAACTAAGCATTATCGACATGGACGCAGGTCTGGCGCAACTCGTCAGCTGGTCTGAGCAGACCAGAGGGGACGTCCCACCTCCGCTCACAGTAAGTTGTCGCTGTACACTAAGCATTTCTGCTATCGCTGACACAGGCCTAACGGCGTGCAGGGACCATCCATCACGATCTCTCCTCTCGGTGCACCCCGTCCTCCTACCATATTCCTTTTCGGCGGAAAATCCGTTCAGACACGTCGGTTGACATCGGAAATGTGGGCCATGGACGTCGCCAGTCGAGTCTGGGAGAGGATTGACGCAGGCGCTGGCCCTGGGCCAAGATATTTCCATTCCATGGATGTCTGTGAGTGATTCTTTCATGCTCACTCTGCATTCATCGTCAGAGCACCTGATACTGATTGGTTTTCTAGGGGAAGACAAGCTGGTCTGCTTCGGCGGTATGTCCGACTCAGACCCCATGTCGGTCCATAGCGATATTTGGTTCTTCGATTGTTCATCTCGCCGTTGGATTCCTCAGTCAGGCCCTTCTTCGGGTGTCCACGAGCAAGATCCCGCACATTTACCTTCCGCGCGATATGCCCATCTCAGTGCCGTCTCAAAAGGGAAACTGGTCATATCCGGCGGACAACACTCGGATAATTCGTATGTCCCTCTGTCCAGTCCAACTTCGCAGTGCTAGCTAACGACTACAATAGGTGGATATACGAGATCAACGTCTTTGACCTACGACGAAAGGTCTGGGAATCCAAGACTGAGCAACCGGAGATGCAGGGGCAACATTCGAAGGGCGCGTACAGAAGCGTTACTGCCTCGGCAAAACAACGCGTCATCGAACCGCCAGCTAGCGTTGACGCGAAGATGGTCCAGACCTATTCCATCGATGAAGACGGCGAAGGTGGTGGTCAGTGGGATCATATATTTGAGGCCCTCAAGCTGACACTACGCAGATATCTACTGCTATTCCAACTACGACTTTGCTAAGGTTCGGCGAGAATTAGACATTATCTCTGCCGATGTGTCAGTTCAATCTGCACCCTCGGACAAGCATATTGCTCCCGCGTCATTCAGCATTCGCGATGACTCCAGTAACATGCGAGGAGCATCACAGCCGCCAGGTCTTCGCTTCCCCACCGGCGGTATCGTTGGAAACCACTTCATTCTCTGCGGTTTATACCTCGCATCATCATCCGCAGCCTTTTCAATATGGGCTTTGAACCTCAAGACGATGCTGTGGAAACATCTTGAACCCCAGGTGCTCGGCACAGGAAGCTGGAATCGGGCTGTCATCTGGCCTGAGCAGGCGAAAATCATCGTCTTCGGCAATACATCTCACGATCTGACATCAGATTACAGTCGACGAGCGGTCAACCTGGATAACGTCGCCGTCATCTCACTTGAAGCCTTCGGTATCTACCAACCGCCAAAGCTCGAAATTCCAACAACATCACAGCAGGTCGGTCTGTCAATGCTGGACGAGAAATTGGCGTCCGATTTCGACGTTATCAGCGAGGATGGACGACGGATCAAGTGTTCGAGGCGTATTCTCAGTGATCGCTGGCGATGGTTCGCGGAGCAAGAGAGAGACTTGGCAGACAGATTGGGCGGAGTCATGCGGGACCAACCCGCGCTCGACATCAACGATACTCTACTAGGCTCTTTCACTCCCGCTCGCCTCACTCCTTCCACTCTCACCATCCCCGAACCCTTCCCAGTCTGCGTTGCACTCGTGCAATATTTCTACACCCTCTCACTCTCTACCCCATTGCAGAATAGAGCGCCTGTCTTATCGGCTTTGCTTTTCATTGCGAAGCAGTACAAAATAGAACGGCTGGCGAAACTTGTACTGCACGCTCTACATGAGCGCTTGGAGCCTGCTATCGCTGTCGGTGTGTATGAGATCGCTACCTTGGCTGGAGAGCAATACCTTCAAGTAAGGGCGCTCAACATGATCCATGTGAGTTCAAACAACCTTCATATGCTTAAACCTGTACTGATTCGATGTCCTAAGGCCGCCAAAGCGTCATCTTCTCGCTCGCAGTCTCATAAACAGGGGCCATCTTCCGCCTCTGCAGGTGAGCCTGGGAGCACGTCTACCCCTTCGAATGCCCCCACAACTAGCGGAGGTCTTCCCTCCACGGCGAGTACAGCTGGTGGTCTGTCAGGCGGGCCGATAGACGGTGTGCCCTATCGTCGTGCTCGAGCCGATTCGGCTACTGTTCCAATGGAGATTCTCTGGGCGAAACCAGTCGAAGAGCTGGACCGGCAAACGACAGCCGACACGGGACCGGAGCAAGTCAACGAACTTCTTGCAGCCCTAGATGTGCAAGATCTTCCTCGGCGAAAATCGTCGATACCTTCTTTGAACCAAAGCGTCACGCCCAGCTTACCTGCCAGCATTGTTACGAGCAGCAGCATCCGTTTACCAGCTCGACACATCCCTCCGATTATGCCTGTTGCTCCGCCATCAGCAGGTTCGCCGTCAATCCCTCAAACTCCCGACTTCAGTCATCACCCGTACAGCAGCCATCGACCATCCAGTCCGACTAATTCAGACGTTACGTCGAATTTCCCGTCGACACCTGCGGACACGGTGCGAGACTCGTGGCTGCTTCCTCCTTCGGCATACATAGATAGCCGATCTAGCTCATCTTCTGGCCATGGTCATGGCTATGGTCACAGTACTGGACTGAAGACACTCCCAGAGGCAGAAGCGTTCGGCTCAGTCAAGCTGCGACATACGAATCGCGATGCCAAGCGCGAAGCGGTCATCGATGACAGTATATCGAAGCAGTTGGATCCGGCAACACTCGAAGCGGCAGGTCTCATCACTCTCAATTCTCCACCACGGAGCTTGAGGCGCAAGGACGTCCACGGTGATCTCAACTCTCGATTTGAGTCCGTTGCGATTGCGCATGATCGCTTGCACGACAAGCAACGTGGCCTCTCGGTCGACTCCGAATCTTCCGGGACGACGTCTCAACACTGCGCAGAGATGTCGTATGCTGTTCCTGGAACCCGGACGTCTACCGATTCTGGATTCACTTTGCGGTCGAAATCCTCGTTAGGAGGCGTACGGTCGATTGCCTCAGGTTTCACCGGGCCTTCCGATACGTTCAGCATCAATTCGGGATCTACGGGGACATCAAGCAAGAAAGCAGCCAAAGCAGAGCTGAAAGCGTGAGTCGTCCTCAAATGCTCGAGATCGGAAGCTGTGCGAAATTGCTAATGCGTGGTTGACTGCAGTATTCGTGAAGCGGAGAAAGAATCAAAGAGAGCCGAAGCTCAAGCCAAGTTCGAAGCGCTCAGAGCCAAGCAAGCGCACAAGATGGCACTTGATAAAGCTGAAGCGCAGCGCCGAGCTGAAATAGCCAAAAACGCGCCGGTCGCCGGGAAGAAGAAGGAGCAGCCGAAGAGCAAATGGGGCAAGCTCGGGCAGGGTTTTGCGGACGCGGTCCTTTTTCCTAGTGGGAATGGAGAGAAGACTACGATATTCTAGTGCTGCGTCGAGAGCCATCATACTGCATATTGAAATGGAGTGCAGAGAGAGAAGAGAAGAAGGATATGCATGATTCCAGCTATCGGGCGATATCTGCTCACACAAAGTCGCCCGTACAGACGCCATCAAATGCTCAGTGATGAGTGAAGATGAGCATGTCTATGAAGCGTAATCGAATATCACCAACAACGCTATCGCTCCTACCAGAAGAGGGTAGAAGGCATGCTCCAAATTCGCCAGACCAGCCATCGTCGCGGGAGACGGAGCGACTACAAATCGTCAATGTAATCTGTCAGTGAGAAACTTCGAACACGATATGACCTTCGAGCTAGCGCGACGTACCTGGGACGACTGGCAGTGGCGTTACCGGTACCGGCTGCGAAGAAACGCCTTGAGCTTGGATGCTGACTATTTGCCGTCCGGCGTGAGCGAATATATGAGCATGAGCGTTGAGGGGTATGTGAGGGTGGGTATGGGAATGGAACCAAGCCGAAGGAAAGTGATGGCGGTGCGGCACAGTCCGAGCCGGGGGAATGAGGCGTAGTAGGTAGATGGGCGTGAGCATATCGGTGGCGGTGGATATGGTGATTGTGGCGAATTCGGTGAGAACGGTATCGCCCATGTTCATCCGGGTATTCCACATTGTACGGGTACATCGCAGCATGCGGTGCATACGGTGCATATGCCGTATCAGGCGAACGGGATTGTCCATCCGGTATTGTTGAATGAGCATACACGAATACGTTCCGCACCGGAGAGCAGAACCACGGTTGCCAGGGCGTACAGCGGTATCGGTATTGGTATCCGTACGTCGGAGTCGACCATCGAGGGACAGGAGCGACGTATCGATAATTCGCAGCAGCGTGGGGGTGAATGTAGGCACATGTATATGTCAATCTACCCGTTAGCTTCCATACCTCGGCTCGTCACCGTTCCTCGTCCGTTCCTACAGGAAATGGACGCGTACCTTGTCCCCCGGCTACTGCACCACCGCCGCCGCCGCCGCCAACTTGAATCTGTAAGCCCGGTCTTTGGTACTGCACAGTCCTCTGTGGAGCTGTGCGATAGACTGTAGGCAAGGGGTGCAGTGTTCATTAGCTATACCATCTCACTGCCGAAAACGTCCTTCGGCAGATATGAGAAGAGCGAGGTTTGGCTTGAGTAAAATATCACTTACTGGGCTGCTGAGGGATAGCTTGGGGGTTCTGACTCGCATACCAGCTCCACCCGCCACCGCCACCTGGCGAGGCGAATCCACCTTGTCCACCTATTGGCGGCTGGACTTGGGGGGCGTAGTGCCCGTAGGAATTGTACGAGGGCGGGGGGTAAGGCTGTTGGACTACTTGCTGCACCTGAATCGCTTGTGGCTGAGCCATGGATAAAGGCTGGAGCTGAGGCTGCGCACACCACGGCACGTAGCTGCTCACGAAACCTGAGCAGCCTGGCATTCCGCCCAGCGCACCGAAGGTACTCACGCCATTGACTGCAGGAGTAGCAGGTATAGCAGGGATAGCAGGGATAGTGGGGATTGTAGGAGCCCAAGGCAAGCTCGAATCAAGGGTAGTAAGGCCCAAGGGTCCTTGGAGGATGATGAGGACCAAACAACAGAAAAGGAAGAAAGACATCCACGCATTGGCGGAGATATGCGGCGTGGGCTGCGGCGGCGCGCCGCCACTGCTGCTGCTCGAAGAGGGTTTACTGGAGGAACTACTGGAGCTGGAAGATGTTTTCGAGCCTGAAGATGAGGAGGAAGCTTTGGGGTCTTTCGATGATGTTGAGGCGGACGGTTTGGAGGAAGAGGAGGAAGAGGACGCTTTGGGATCCGATGGCATGCCTGGTAGAGTGAATGGGAGGGTGAGGAGAGTTGCTGCGAATCCGCAGAAGGCGCAGAGGAGTAGGAGCACTGCCACCGGGTGGAGGAAGGGCGAGTTGTTTATCGTGAGAACGGTCGGGCTGGTCACAGGTGGATGTGGGCGGCACTCTCGACTCGATATTCGCGTCACAGTGTTACTTTGGAAGTGATACAGTATCGCCGATTGCAAGTCAGTGAATCAAATGTGTGATCAGTGTTGTGATTTAGGTTAGTCGCTGTGGGCGGTGGCAGTGGGAAGTCTGGGGAGAGATGGGCAGTAGGATATGTTGATGAATAAGGGTGCAGCTTGTATATCATCAGGTGTCTAGTCGGATAGAATGGGCGTTCTAGCCTGGTGATTGTGCAGCAAATGTGCACACATATCCTTTCTTCAGTCTCGTCAGTCTGGTCAAAGGACCAGTGGGAGACTGTTTTACCTCGACTCTTACATTCTGACCCATCACGAACGCGTTCAGCCGCCGATGAGTCAGCCCGAACCGGTTCAGCGGGAGCGTGATGTCTTTCTGTTTCAGCTCTTCCCAATATCACAGCCGATCCTGTTCATCGTCAATTCATGAATCATTACATCAATTATATCAAATCTAATACCTGCCGTCCGTTATATCACTAATTATCGATTCTGCTGCACTGTACTTGGCTCCTTTTCCTTTGACTCAGACCGCCGCGACCGTTCCCTCCAGTACCGGCATCTTGGCTTGTCTGTACCACAGCCCGAAGGCGGCCCCGGTAAACAAGATGTAGCCCGCAGTGAAGAAGTACGAGTTCTTGCTTCCTGTCCAGTCCTCGATAGTGCCATTTCCGGTACCGAGCAAGCCGGCTTGGACGGCGATACCGATCACACCGCCCACTTGGAAGATGATGTTGGCGAAAGAGCCGCCCACGCCGGCGAACTCCAATGGGAACGCTTGGATGATCGATGTGCTATGGCGGACGACGTTGTCAGTATTTGAGGTTTTTTGACATAGCGCGGAAAGACTCACTTCATGCCGATGAAGACGATCATGCCGCCCGCAGTACCGATGATTTGTCCGGTGAACATGAACTTCCAGTAGTCTTTTCCCGGTCCACCATTGCTGAATGCGAACAGCATGCTGCCGGCGAAGCAGAGCAGCGAAGCGACCGGCTGGACATAGCGGGGACGAGTGATGAGCCACGGCATCGCTTGAGTCAGGGTGCCGACCACCAGCGCGGTGATGCCCATAGGCAAGAGTTTGACTGCTGCGAGAATCGCCGAGTCGCCGAGTGCTTCTTGGTAGAAGGTAGCGATACGCAGCTGCGCAGTGGCGAACCACATGAAGATGGCGGATGCCTGAGACGCAAGTCAGCAGTTGCAACGCTTCATACCAGAAGGAGATACGGTCTGACGTACCTGGAGGATCAATGGGAAAATGTTTGGATAGCGCCACATGTCATGAGGAAGGAGAGAGTACCCGCGAGGCAGGTACTGTTCCCACGCGAGGAACACGGCGAGCAGAACGACCGAGATGACGACCGGTGCAATGAAGATGGGCGAATCCCAGCCGGAGGTGGTGACTTGTGTGAAAGCGAGGATGAAGAGGACGAGGCAAGCGACCAAAAGGCCGACACCAACCAAGTCCATACGCTTGAGCTTTGCCGCGCCGGGCAGGTCTTCCGCGACGGCTTCGGTTCGGGGCATGAGGAACCATGCGAGGACCGAGAACGGTGCAACGATGATGGCTGCAAAGTTTTGAGGTCAGCATGGGCGACTAGAAAGACAGACTGAGAGACATACTGATGAAGCGGAAATACCATCTCCAGTTGGCGAGGAGGAACACACCAGCTAGCAGCTGGACGACGGAGGTCAGTACTCATCTGATGGCTGTGAGAGAATGACTTACAAGAGCGATAGTATTGGCGAGAGCACCAGCCATACCAAATAGAGCAAGCTTTTGGCCTTGCTCCTGAGGTTCAGGGTACATTTGGACTATATGCGGTCAGATCCGGTACGATGGAGCTGAAAGAGCGCAGAACTCACTGATCATGTTGATCGAACTTGGGATCGTCAGAACGGCCAAAAGTGCCGAGATCGCACGGAGGACGAAGAAGGCGTATTGGTCGGTCATGAACGAGATGATGAGGTAGAACACGGCAATACCGGCAAAGCCGATAGTGTACACTCGGTGAGGAGGGTACAGATCGGCGAGTCGACCAGCAAAGAGCAAAGTCGAGGCGAACGCGAGGCTATCGTTGCAAAATAGCAGGAGCTCGGTCAACGGTCTTTTCATGTTCAGCGACGTCAGTCATGACTCACGAGTAAGTGCCGAGAATCCACGCTTGGTTGCCGACGCTCACGCCGAGATCGATAGCGATGGGCGCTGTCATGAGGAACGTGGCGCTGACACCGGCGGCGTCGATGAACATGCTAGATAGAGTATAGGGAATCAGCGTCAAGTGACTTGGAGAGGCGATCGACTTACGACAAGCAGAAGCAGAGCAAGAGGAGATTCTTTCTTGCCGCTGGCAGACTTGCCAAGACGTTGGGGTGATGGTGGGGCTGTGCGAGCCCATCACGTTGTCTGTCGGCTTCTACCTTGCCCAGAGTGGACTCGGCTGGGAGTCGCTCTTCGTTGGCACTCTCGATTGCCAGAGTCTTCTCCTTGTCCGAAGACACGGCGTTGAGGTCCGTCAAGGTGGCTCCTGGATCGTTGGATCGTTCAGGGGTTACTTCATCCTCGCTCGTGATGGTGGGTGAGCGAGAATACTCGTTGGTGCTCCAGCCGTTCTGGGCACTGGGGGCACTAGCAGCTGCTGCTAGTGTCTCTTTTGTTGACATCTTGGTCGAGTATACTACACGAGTATTATGTTATTGGTTATATTGCGAGGCTCAACGGTGTGATCGATGTGGGAGTAAAGTATGAGGATGATAGATATGATCAAGGTTGTGTGAAAGGATGAGAAATGATGAGAAATGATGAGAGAGCAGCCCAAATGAGATGCCCGGACCTCTTCATATATACATGCGTCCCAACAATGATGGACTAGGATGGCCGAGACCGATACCGATACTCAAACGCGCGACCATACGAGACCGTCGGCGATGAGGCCTTGGCGGTTGAGTCAGCTCCAAATCGCACTGGACTGAATCTACTGAGCACACGTGTGAAACAGGGAGAGGATTGAGTCAGTACACGTAAACGTCAGAGCCAGAGCCAGCGCCGAGTGCATGGCCGAAGGGGTTCTCCCACGCTTTGACAGGAGGGTGCGATAAAGCGATGATGCCATGATGCGGTAAAGGGTTTGTCACGCTGTATCTCGATCACACATAGATCCTTTTACGGTATATTATTGTTGTGGTAGGCTTCATAATACTTTTTCACATGTCAAGACCGACGGCGACGATTGTATTCAGCAGCAGCAAGGCAGTGAGCCGTGCGGACACGCGTTCTGCAACCCCGCGTCGCTGCTTCGGCGTACATCAGGTGTCTTGCTAGCACGGACAGTGGTGGTAGTGACCGAGGCTGATAAAGCAAAGGAATGATAATGATCAGCGGCAATGGCAGTAGCAGTGAGGGCCAGCCAAGGCCAGCCCCGGGCGGTCGGGCTATCGGGCACGCGGATCATTCGACAGATCTCTTTCTTAGCGTATTATGTAATGCCCTGTCACGATTATTACCAAGGGTGAATGGATGCCCGACGGCCACTTTTATTATTCATAAGCATAAAAAGTGGATCTGCCTAACAAAGAAAGTGACCTCCACTACTCTGATCCAACAGCCCGTGCGATCCGATTTGTGGCTGAAGAGAGCAGGGTTCTTTCTTCTAATGCTAGTGACATGGCCATGCGCTCAAGTGGTTTCTGGTCATTCAAGGACTGCAGAGAAAACGAGTCAGTCATGTATTTCGGTGTGGTTGCAACTCACTTGTAACAGCCCCGTTGATGCGCTGATCGTCATGCCCGAGCGATACATGACCCCTGTCTTCTCGCGAAGGATATCCAAGAGCGCCTCCATGACCGCTTGATATCTTGTGCCCTCCCTTGATCCACTTGATAAGGACCTTACAAGGGCAAGAAAGTCCTCAGTCGTCTCAAAATCTTCTTTCTCTGGGATCTCTGGGATCTCTGGAACAGCTAATTCGGACCGCAAGTACGCCGCAGCTAGCAGACCGACCGAGATATGTTCTTGCGGATCAACGTTGATGATGCCGAATTGTCCGGCCAGAGGCGGCGCGATGTAGTCGCACGATTGGAGGTTCGGAGGAATAGCTCGAAGTAATTCGATATATCGCTGTACCGATGCCGGATCAATCAATTCTCTCGGCGACCAAACTGTCCCTCGACCCGTTCTCTGTCCGCCTACGAAACCCCACTCGACCAACAATTTCCCATCGCCCAGATCCGGCTCGTAGCAGCTGAACACCTCTTCTCCCTTTTTGATCCCTCGCTCGGACCGCATATCAACGCTCATACCTTCTCCTTCGACCTGTTCGAGATACTCCTCGGAGAACTGCGCGACCCTCTCGCCGCCGTCGTCGTCATGCTGGCATATACCCAGAGAGCCGCATTGTGGGCAGACTGCTTCGTCGGATAGTAATGACGAGTGAGCTCGGTTGGAGTGGTTGAAGAGGTCGCAGAATGGGATCAGGCCGATGGTGTGATAATGATCGATGACGAACGCGCGGCTGGACACCATGGAATAAGCGTAGAGAAAATCGTGTAGGCTTGGCGGAGACTGGTGCCCTTCAGTAGAGGGAAATACGTCTTTGATGGTGTCATGGAACGATCTCAGGTCGTCCTATGAGGAGTGCAGCCTGTCACCAGTGTTCTCGACTTGGCCAGACGAGTTCCTGCGGGACGCTGACATACCATTGACAAGCCCTCGATTTCCTTCCTCTGTAGCTCCTTCTCCGCCTGAGTTCCCCTCGACCACTTCATCGCTTCGATCCCGTCTTCACCGCCCAGCTCCTCATCCTCCCAAAAGGTCGGCAAGACGACCGTACCCTCGGGCAGTAGCTGGATGTAACCCCAATAGTCCGATTCTTGACCCAGCCTGAGCTCGTGTAAGAGACAAGCGGACAGCTGAAGGATTGCATCTGCTGATGAGGCTTCGGCAATGTCGATGGGGAGGTGATGCGAGAAAGAGGCCGTTCGGTGGGAAAGCACCTGTGATTTCGGCACTGTACACACTGTATCAAGAGCTTCAGCTTGAGCTCCAATCGTAGTTCACACATGCTGCAAAGGTGGGAAGACACTCACACCCTGCTCCGCGCTCAATATCTTCGCTCGCAACCACCCTCCAGCCCATATACCGATCATATTCCACCTCCAAGGACGGATTCCAAGTGATGTCCCGCGCTCGCAACCACCGCTTGAAACTCTCCACCGAAGGCGGTGCCGTTCTTCTCAGCGGCGTCGTCCTTGACGAAGGACCAGCTTGATCGGCGCTTCTGACAGACATCCTGGGTACGAGCCTCACTCTGCAAATGTCTCCGAGTGCACTACTAGCTATGGCGGGCTGAAGGTGAGCAGTACTCAGTAAGAGTGAGTCGATCTGATATTTTGTATTTTGCCGAGATTAGCCATCGCAGCTCGTCGGCGGTGATCACCGAAAAGATACGGTCCGGTGCGCAGAGGAATGACGTAACAACAATAGCATGGAGCAGCTGGAGCAGCTGCGTTCACACGACATGTTCTTCGTTCAGAGTTGTAATGCCATCTTCATCACGATCATCGGCAGCTGAAGCACACTCGACAGCAGCATGGTC
Organism: Cryptococcus sp. GC_Crypt_3; assembly: GCA_026538395.1. NCBI lineage: Eukaryota > Fungi > Basidiomycota > Tremellomycetes > Tremellales > Cryptococcaceae > Cryptococcus > Cryptococcus sp. GC_Crypt_3. The sequence continues at coordinate 42,412 of JALPCB010000131.1, forward strand.
CACACGGAGAAGCTGCCCGAGCCTCCGGCACCGCTCCCTTCGCCCATCAGACTACTGGTCGCGCTCTCGGCGCGATGTGCGACCTTTCACCCTTCTGCTCCACCCACATCGGCCGCTTTGTCGTGGTACAAGTCTGCGTCGGAACTATGGTTGAAGTCAGTGATAAAGCTACTTACGATCGAGTTGGAGCGATTACCGCCGTCCATCGATCCGTCGAATGTACGCGAGTCAGCGGAAGACCAGCGGTCTGATTGGACCCCAGAGCAAGTTGTACGTATCGCTGGAGTCTTACTGGAGGCGAGCTTGGCAAGCGAAGCGGAACATAATGTTAAGAAGAACAAAGCGGACGAATCCCTCAAATACACCCCGCTCGCAAGAGCGCTGTGCTATCGTACCCTCGATCTACTAGGTCTGCCTGCCAAGGACCTCATCCCGGAATCAGAAAAGAACTTGTCCAGTACCCTCTTCTCTGCTCTGCGCGCAGCGGCCGAAAAGGATAACGAGGAAAAGGTGGAGAAGGCCAAAGCGGCCCAATCTCAAGGATGGGGCGGATCGCTCGGTCGTACTCTAGGTAAGTCGGATCGCTTCACGTCATACCTTCTCGCTCGAGCCATCGAGCGATTATTCGGGCAAAGCATGCTGACTGCGGCGCAGCGACGGGAGCTGGAGTCGTTGCGGGCGGTGTCCTTCTTGGTGTGACAGGAGGATTAGCCGCTCCAGCGATCGCCGCTGTTCTAGCTCCACTAGGAATCGGGAGTATTCTCTCCGCTTCGGCTGCGCCGGTCGTTCTCGGTACTCTGTTCGGTGTCGGCGGAGGTGGTTTGGCCGGTCGTCGAGTTCGAGAGAGATGGAGGGGTGTAGAGGAATTCAGCTTCATCGAGATTGGCGACGGAACCAAAGCGTCTAAAGAAGAACTGGACGATCTTCATACAGCTAGGGAGAAAGCTAGGGTACGAGCCGCCAAGGAGGCAGAAGAGAAAGCCAAAGATGAATCAAAGTCAGCCGACGCCGACGCCGACGCCAAGACAGGTGATGCACAAGGAAGCGAAGAAACGCCTGTAGAAGATGAGAAGGCTACTGCGCAAGCGGTGGAGGACCAGCGGTCGTCTCTTGAGGAAGAGTTGCTCAAGCTCTCGCTCAATGCTGGACACAGGCAGAGCGTATCGGCACCTGTGTCCGCCACCACTATACCAAGTTCTGGTCCTCCGGCTTCGCTCGAGAATGCAAAGGAGGAAAAGGCTTTGGCCGAAGCGAAGAAGCCCCCAAGTCTCACCGTGAGCTCCCGGTCTTCTTTGCCACTTCCAATTGCATGCTGATCTCGTGTCTTGTGCAGGCTACTATTGTGGTCCCTGGACTCCTGACAGTCTCGCCCACCGAGGCGATCACCGCGTGGCGTGCCATCTGCTCCTCGAGCTCCAACGTACCCGTGATCGCGCCTCGTGCTGAGCCTCGCATAAAGACTGGTCTCCAGACTGAAGATGCCGCCGCAGACGTGGAGGAGGGAGAACTCAGCAAGCTAGGATTCCAAGACGGGCGAGATGTTTATCTCCTGCGCTTCGAAAGCGCTGCGATGCTCAAGACTGGGCGGGATGTAGACTTCTGGGGTAAGTCAACGATTCCCTTCCAATTTGGGATGACTGGGCTGATGGGTCTACTGCAGTCACGGGCAAGCTCAAGGGTTATGTAAAGAAGCAAATCATCAAGCGTACGCTGTTGAACGCGTATTTTGCGGCAGTCAGCCTTCCCATGTGTGTCTAGATCCATTTGGGGCTCGGCGACTAATCACGCTCTGGCGAAGCTGACTTAGGATGAACACAGGTCGGTCTACTCGATGGCCACGATGACGCTGGACAATACGTGGATGCACGCGCAAGATAGGGCGAGAAAGGCCGGACGACTCCTCGGTGAGGTCATTGAGAAGCGCGTACAGGGCGAACGACCCGTGGTCCTTGTGAGTGATGAGTATACCACAGCGCCATTTAGAGACACGCAATGCGGCTAAGCTGATCTCTACGTGCGATGATAGATCGGGTCGTCCCTCGGCGCGTACACTGTGCTGGAAGCGCTGTTGTACCTCGCTTCGCTACCTCCGCCACAAGGGTCTCGGGGCGCTGTGCCATCCTACGTCGAGTCGGCATACTTGATCTCTCTTCCTTCGTCTCCTAGCGTGAACGAATGGGCCAAGGTCCGCAGTGTCGTTAGCAGGCGGGTGGTGAACGCGTGGAGCGATGCAGATCTCGTGCTTGCTGGTGTTGTTCGGTAGGTCATCAGCTCATCCAACATCATATCACAGACGTATCTGGGCTTGAGCTTACGCGATGCTGGATATGTGTCACGTAGGTTGCACGAAGTGGTGTCCCGCGCCGCTCTCATGTCGAACGGAATCAAGGTCGCGGGCCTTGGCCCAGTAGCACAGCCTGGCGTACAGGACGTAGACGTATCACCCGTCCTTCGAGGCCACATGGAGTTGCAAACTAAGATGCCGGAGATACTGAGGATAATCGACGTGGATGCGTAAGCGGGGTGGGAGTGGTGAACGAACGATCTCTACAGCATATACGAAGGGAGATATATAGATATATCGGTGTATTAAAGTAGAATGATGTAATGGACTGTAATGTCATACAAAGACAATCGGATGCCTGGACTTCGCTACTGATGTGCCATCTTACGCTGGAATGCATCGTCAGTCTCAGCGAGAAGGCGAGCTCAGCCTCTGCGAGTGGCCAAGGAAACCGTCTGCCTCGCTGACTCACTTTACGTGATCTTGAACGCCTACAGTTGCCTCTGGTCAAAGATGATGGATAGACGGCAGTCCTCAAAGGACGGTCAAGGGACTCATGTTTCGAGCGTACCGTACGTGCTGTGAAGTCGAGGAGCTTCTGATGAAGGAAGGGCGTGACACCGTGCTCTGACGTAGTGCAGTGGCGCTGGTCCTTTGTGAGGGTCATCATATGGACGAGAATGAGTCAGGCGCTATATATACCACGGTCGTTATATATACCACGGTCTGGCTCTACTTCATTTCCCCGTCCATATTCGTAATCTAGATTACCTCAACCGTCAAGCTCGTCAAGCCATACTCACCCACCGACCACAATGTCTGCTCAGTCCGACAACGCTTCGGGCGCTTCGGCGGCAACCATTGAAGCGAGCCTGATGTCGAAGGAATATTATACAGCACAAATCGCTGGACAGCAAGCCATAATCGAGAGATACCAGGAGCAAATCGCTATGGAGGATGACGATCCGGATGCCGACTCGACGCGTACGCGTGCGATGCTGTCTGTCCATGAAGCCCAATTGCGCGTCACCGAAGCCTTGTCCCGACAGGCTGATGAACTGCGCGAGCTTGCCAAGGTGTGTCAGCTTCTCGTGCATGCCCTCTTAACCATGAGGGCTTGGTGGCCACATTGCTCATCGCTCATTACTTTCCCGCTGGACTATAGGCTGTACGCGAGCTGTCGAACAGCAACAGCGCCACCCGTTCCTCCTCACACAACTGATGAACACCGACAATGTCACCACTTGGTCTGACAACAAGTTGACGAGGTCGAGCGAGACGGATCATAGGCCAGTTGGGTGTCATTTGCTGACGCGTCCCCCTGAGTGAGGCACTCTCATAAGTGCACATGCATTGCGTTACAATTTGCCTCGTAGTAGATTAGCATGACGCAAGACTTCAAAGATGTCATCTGGGTGCAGTACGAGCAGCAAAATAGACTTCCATCATCTCCCCTCTCTCCCTACTTATCTGTGCAAAGGACTTTCCAGTCGATCCCGCCACCCGGTCCATACCGCTTCTCCAGCCACTCGTTCGCTTGCTTGAAATGCCCATTCCCCAAGAAACCCCTGTTCGCGGAAAGCGGACTCGGATGAGCAGATCGGAGAATCAGGTGTTTATTCTACAGTCCATCATTGTTTATCAGCTCGACTTTGGGGTGATGTACCAGGCCTTTATGAAGCAGACGACGTCATGAATTTGACGACGCACCTTGTCTACCCCAGCGCACATCTTCGCCGCGTGCGCTCCCCAAGCCATGAACACTACTCCGTTACCGCCTACAACTTGATCCGCACTACCCTCGGTGGCAGTCTCCTTCTTCTCCTCTACTACTGTGGTAGCCGCGGCGGTCTTGGGAGCGAACAGGGCTGATGCGGCTGCTGCCGCTGAACTACTCGAAGGTGCTAGACGAGACGTGACGACGCGCAGCACGGCAGCTGTAAATTGGTCCCAGCCTTTGTTCGAGTGTGACCCAGCCTGACGACTTGCTCAGCATCATAAAACAGATGTATCTAAGATCAAGAACGTACTTCGTGCGCTCGCACCGTCAACGACGTATTAAGCATCAAGACACCATGCTTTGCCCACTCGCTCAGATCGCTGATACACTGTCAGCTTACGACCTATGTAACAGGCGCTGCGGGTGTTCCGCGGTGACTGACCCATGTTTGGGGATAACGAAACCGGGGACGTCGTCGGCCATCTGTTTGTAGATATTACGAAGGGAAGGAGGTATCCTGACACCCTTGCGCACGGAGAATGCGAGACCCTACGCTCGTAATCAGCTTTGTGATCGCGAAGCAAGGGTATATATCGCCGCAGCTTAGCTCACATGCGCTTGACCGTCATCCTAGCAAGCACGCGGCAGTAGGTCAGTATCGCACTGTTGGGTGAGAAATGGAAAGCTCACGTGATAGGGATCTTGACCTGTCGAGAACGATCATGTCAGCTGTATGTCTGCGTATGCGACAAGCGAGCGCGAGATTATCATCAGCTCACCAATGATGACCACTCTAACGTCTTTCAACGGGCAGAATCTTGACCAAGAGTAGATGTCTTGGGCTAGTAGCAAATGTATCAGCTTTATACACAATAGTACATGATTAGCCCGTGGAGGACAGATGGCGCACCTGGCGGGAAAATCTTCTTCGTCTGCTGCTCCTTCGTGACAAACTCCTTCAGTCCGAGGAAATACGGTTTTGTCAACTCATCCTGAAGAGCCAACAACCAATCCTCGCCCAAGGTATCCAACTCCAGCTCGAGGAGAGGCAGCCAAGATGGATTCGAAGCGATATGCTCCCGGAGCGCTGCACGAGTATCGAAGTGTTTGTTCTTGCTCACAGCGCTGCTCGGAGACGGCTTGGCGAATATGCTTGCGGTTTCTGGGCTGGGTCAACTTCGTTCGTGTATTTTGGCGTTGAAGGAGAGAACATACTTGTTGGTGTGGGCCCGGACGATAATCGCGCCTTCTTCGCAGCTGGCTTCGCGTCTCCATCGTCTTCGGGCGCAGTGGGCGAGCTCCCCCTCGCAGCTGCTCCTTCGGCAATAGCCTTTTTCGCTGCATCCGATAGCGTACTCGGCCGCTTGGTCGGTGTAGAGGTATTGCTCGCTGCGCTCTTCGAGGCCGTTGAGGTCGAAGCTGCTGCGCTGGGGGACTTGAAGTACGAAGTGATTGATCGGGCTGCTGGAGTCACTCTTGGGGGTGTCATGGTGAGTACTGCTGCTGGTGGAGATCTACGCGTCAATAGAGATGGTGAGATCGGAGAAAATGACAATTCGACTGCAGTATGACGCGCCTGACATTGCGATATCGAAGATATAAACTGGTGACACCCGTGGGAAAGTAAAGAGATAGATCTCGTATCCGATTCAAGTCCGTTCCCGCTCGCGCTCGGTTAGCTAGCAGCTGCTTATCATTGCCCTATCTATCATCTCGACTACTTGAGCCTTTCAACTACTCTCTTCCTCTCCTTCATCCCCCCACTACCCAAAAAGCACTCAAACATGTCCCCCATACCCACCGAAGGCGCTCCCAAGACGCTTGATGAGCTCAAAGAGCTGCTCAAGGATGACAACAAAGTCAAAGTCGCTGGTGAGTCACCGCATTCCTGCTCCGTCACCACTCACACGCAGGCTGATCCCGGGATATCTCACTGGTTTCAGGTGTCGACGTCGATGGTATCCTTCGAGGCAAGATCATGTCCAAGAGCAAGTTTTTGAGCGCTGTCAAATCGGAAGGTTTCGGTTTCTGCTCAGTTGTCTTCGGATGGGACAGTACGTCCATCAGTGTTCCTCATATATCCCCTTGTACATGCGGCTGATGTCGGTGCGCGTCACAGTCCATGACGCAGCATATACCAAAGAGCTGGTCGTAGCCAACTCAGGCAACGGTTTCCGCGATTTGACGGCGGTCATCGACCTGTCAACGTATAGGCGATTGAAATGGGAGAAGAACCTTCCATTCTTCCTGTGCAGCTTCATCCTGCCTGAGACTGGAGAGAAACTGCCCGTCGATCCCAGAAGCCTGATTGAAAAAGTCACCGCACAGGCTAAAGGTCTAGGCTACCAGGGGATGGCTGGCGCGGAGTTCGAAGTGAGTTTCATATGTGCAGGACAACCCATGTTTCCGTTGGTGTGATATAGGCTGAAGTAGGGATTCCACTTTGCAGTACTTCCAATTCCAGGAGACGCCTCATACTCTCGCGGAGAAGAACTTCCAAAACCTCAAACCGCTCACGCCAGGAAGTAGGTGTCATGCCACGTCTTTTGGTCGATGTAGCCAATCGTAATAGAGCTGACTTGCCAACAGTGCACGGCTACTCCATGCTGCGACCTACGCTCAACTTGGACTACTTCCACGACTTATATGATATGGCTGAGGCATTTGGTATCGAGGTCGAGGGTCATCGTAAGCTTCATTTTTCGATCAACCGTACTGTGCTGATGTTCATCCGTGATAGACACCGAGACCGGACCAGGAGTGTTCGAGTCCGCTCTCGCTTACACTGAAGCCTCCCGCATGGCCGACAATGCTTGTCTGTTCAAGCTTGTCGCTAAGAGTATTGGGATGAAGTACGGCATCACGCCGACTTTCATGGCTAAGCCATGGGGAGATGTGAGTACAGCTTGACTGTCCATTCGGGCAGTACGATATGTAGTCGTGACTGACCTCTTATGCAGTTGCCTGGATGCTCAGGGTCAGTGCAATTCATGCTGCGTACTATGACATACTGACGTCTTTGCAGACACACCCATGTCTCGTTGAGGGACAGCAATGGCAAAAACATCTTCGCTCTCTCGGACGACGAGATCAAAGCGGGTGGAAGAGAGAATGCCGCAAACAAGGACACCAAGTTCATCTCACAAGAGGCAGAATGGTTCTTGGGCGGTTTACTGGATGGTCTCGCAGATGGTGATTAACATTGCTTGGCACTTCCTTGCGCGTCACTCAGCTCATATGTGTTCACTTTACTCAGTCGTGCCCATGTTCTGTCCTACTATCAACTCCTACAAACGATTACAGGGCGGAGAGGTAGGTGCAAGCTTCGACGGTGTAACGAGCGGAAGCTGACTTTGTCAAACACAGGCTATGTGGGCACCTGATACTGCCTCTTACGCGTACGATTCTCGTGCTGCTTCTATCCGAATCATCTCGCCACCTGGAGTCGATGGACCACCCACGCGATTCGAGGTGCGAGTACCTGGGGCTGATGTGAGTCATGCGATATGAGCGAAATTGGTCCGACTGACGGTGTGCATGTGCGAATGGACGGTCAGATGAACCCTTACTACACTATTTCGACGATCTTCGCGCTTGGATTGAGAGGCATAGAGAAGAAGATTGCTCTGCCATATGGAGCGATTGGATCGCCTGGCGTCACCAGAGACATGCTCAAGCTTTTGCCTACCTCACTGGAAAGCGCCACAGCTGCATTCATGCGAGAAGGCAGTGTCGCAAGGGAGGTGTTTGGGGACTACTTTGTGGACCACTTTGGAGGTACGAGGGAACACGAGTTGGAGCTGCATCGTAAGGCCGTCACGAGCTGGGAAGGTGAGTGTTGTTTCTAGTCAACGTTTGGGACCGTGCTGACAGCTTGTGGTTGGATCAGTTCAACGATACTTTGAATTGGTATAGAGGCTTTTGCCTGCGTTTGAGGGAATGAAGTAAGCAGTACCGACCTATGCAAATGGAATGAATAGCATGAATAGACATGTGTCGGATCTTGCCGAGATCTGCCGAGCGCGTGAAGCTCCTGCTAGGAAGTTCTGCAGACATATTTGAGAGACTTGTGCAGCGACTGCACGCTTCGTGCAATCGCTCTATTGTAGTGCAGACTTTCACTACTACCAGTAGTACTAAGTTGTCAACCAGCGTCGTATTCAGCCAAAAGACTGGGAAGAGAGTCGTAACCGGTAAGATAGACTGCGACGCGGTTCCCCGCGGGCCTCCTTGAAACACAAACTAACTAGATTTCCTACTACTCACTACTCCACTGCACCTGCTCGTTCAACGCTCATCAAAGTCGTCAAGATCGGTATTGCTCTTCTGCATTACCAGCTGCATTGATACCCGACGTCCACCGTCCCTACCGTCTCTACCTCGATATCCGCTCCCTGCTGCGAGAGCCAGAGCCGCAGCCAATACACGACGCACGATGGCAGGACTCCTCGGCGCGTATTCCGCCATGCTCAAGCGCAGGCCTATGCTGGGCAACGTCGTTTCTTCAGCTGTGAGTCAAGAGTGATCTTGTCCTGTTTTGTCGCGTGCTCGACTCGCCATGGGCTATCATCGACCTGCGCGCAGTGCACTATGATCCTCTGCTGTAGTCTTGCGCTGCATTGAGGATACTGAGAAGAATTGCAGCTGACGACGACACTTAGGTGCTGTTCGCTACGGGTGACGGTGCGTCTCCAATCGCTCTCTTCATCAGATTTCACATCTCCTGCTCACTCCATGAGAATGACTGATGAGTGAGGTGTATTTCGCTGCTGACGTGGGAAATGCGTGATAGCCGTCGCTCAGCAATTCATCGAGAAGAAAGGATCCAAGCACGATTTCGTCCGAACTGCGTGAGTCCCAGTCCCCAACATCCATGCCTCCACACCAATCTGCCTCTACGTCCCAATTACTCTATTCCTCTACGACTCTGTGGTCTGTCACAGACTGTCCAGGACCTCCATCTTCCTCGCAGAAGATATAGGGAGTCGCAGCTGACGCCAGACACTCATGACAACACAGCCGCATCGTCACTTGGGGTGGACTCATCTTCGCGCCAGCTGTCACCGTCTGGTTCAGGGCTCTCGAGCGATTACCGATCAAGTCCAAATGGCCTGCGACGCTGGCTAGAGTCGGCCTGGATCAGTTCGTGTTCGCCCCATGTGTCCTGAGCGGTACGTCCTTGCTCCCCAATCGGCTCTTCCCGTTCAACCCACAATCAGACTCCGTCCAAACTTCCTTTGACGCCTATCTCATGCTTGGCATACACACGCTCGCACGCTCGCATGCTCTGATGATGCAAGCTGATTCCTTTCGCAGGCTTCTTCACCGTCATGACCCTGCTCGAGGGCAAGGACATGAACGCCGTCAAAGACAAGTGGAACCAGGTACGTGTGGCTGCTCAACGACGTGCACGCAAGATGGCACTGACCAATCCTGTCTGCCTCGTACAGGCTTTCGTTCCCACCTTGCAAGCGAACTGGATGTTGTGAGTTGTCACTGAGTACATGAGTCTTTGACGATGCTGAGGCCCGATACAGATTTGTTCCTTTCCAGATCTTCAATATGGTGCGCAGACGCTCTCGTACACTTATGTTAGTCGCATGCTGATCTCATTGCGAATGTGGTTCTTCTTTTCACGGGAATAGGGTGTGAGTGTCATCCCACGACAGCAGATTGGCGTATACTGATAACATGCTCCGCAATAGTTCGTTCCACTGCAATACCGTCTCCTAGCGATCAACGCCGTCAATATCCCCTGGAACGCGTACTTGTCCGTGCAGAACGCAAAGGGCAAGCCTGCCGAGTCCATCGAGAGCTTCGACACCTTGAGGAAGGGTCTATAGGCATGGTCAAGCTGCATGGGGACATGCTCAAGAGAAACATGTATATAGAAAGGCGTGACTCCAGAAACATGTACATAGAGGAGCATGACGCTGTGTATAGAGAGAAGCTATAATGGATATCCTGTGACGCGTCACACAAAGTGCCACACTGATATTCACCTCTTCGGCGTTGCTGTCGGAACGAAAATGCCGTTCTCGTCGAGAATACCCTTTTGCCGGCAAAACCGGAGGAATGACCCCTTGGTATGATAAGGAATAGCAAGGGCACAACGATAACGACCCTAGCTATCCCTGCCTCTCTCTCTACGCTTCGACTAGATCCCCGTGAGTAGTGGGCCGGGCCATGATCTCCTCGTGCTGCTTTTGGGATACCGGTCAACGCTGTGAGACTATTTTGGGCTACGCGCCAAGGGCGAGTGGACGTGTGTGTGTCGCTTATCTCTAAACGAAACCAAATAAAACCAAAAACAGAATTTATTGTTCCTCATGCTGTCCTGCTGTCCTGCTGTCCTGCCGTCCTGCTGTCCCGATGCTCTGCGCTGTCCCGGTGCTCTCGTGTCCTGCTGCTCTGGTATTATACCATAGTGACTGATTTGCGTAAGAGCTTGAATGAGTTGCCATATGGCTACCACAACCGCGGCTAATCTGCCCAGTCTGCCCTGTGCTGTTATTGGACGGACGACGTAGTGTGGGGCGAGAGTCGCACGAAAAATCGAAACTTTTGAGATAAGAGAAGACAGATGGTGGATTCCTAAATACCAGCGCTGCTCGTCCGACTTGGTCGGGATAACATAGTCCATCTCCCATCTCGATCTCTGCTATCTGTCCACCTCATCTCCATAAGAGTACCAAGAGCGATCCATCACTCCGCTCACATCGGTCTTGTCATCCCCATACCGCTCACATCGGCGTTTCCAGACCTGGTTGCCGCCGCCATCG
>JALPCB010000132.1:0-52470 GCA_026538395.1 Cryptococcus sp. GC_Crypt_3
AGGATTGGAACGCCCCGTCCCGCCGCCGCCGATGTTGGAGAAGAAGTCTTCAGAACCGCCGCCGCCGCCTCCGCCCATGCTTGAGAAGAACGTGCTGTGAGAGAAAAAATGTCAGCATGCGACACACGATAATCGACACCGAAGAGGACAGAATGATGCAGTGCTCACTTGAAGATATCGTTCGGGTCTTGTGCGTGATATGAGAATCCACCACCACCACCGCCTCCGCCGGGGAATCCACCGAATCCGCCCCCAGGGGCACCTCCTGGACCGCCACCTTTCAGCCCTTCTTCCCCGAACTGATCATATACTTCGCGCTTGTCCTATAGATTAATTTGTCGAACATCGCACGTCTGGTGAGCCTCGTCTCAATGGAAGGGGTCTGAGAGATAGAACTTACAGGATCGGAGAGAACCTCGTACGCCTCGCCGATCTTCTTAAATTTCTCTTCGGCGGCAGCGCGCTTATCACCGGGGTTCTTGTCCGGATGCCATCGCAGAGATTCTTTGCGGTATGCCTATACACGTAGGCGTCAGCATCATTTGTGAAGAGTTGTGCGAATAGGCGCAGGCGGACTGCGGGTTGAAGATGAACTTGAATGGTTGACTGACCTTTTTGAGATCCGCTTCCGAAGCGTCTTTGCTGATTCCCAAGGTCTGCGAGCAGCGTCAGTAATCTGATCAGTGCCAAGGTTGCAGAGCGATGGAGATGAAGCTTACCTTGTAATACTCGGTATTGTTCACCATGGTGTTGCGACTTGTGAAGTTATGTGATTTCTACAGCGATAGTAGCAATGCTGAAACGGGATAGCTCGTGTGTGGTTAAGTACAAGCGGTGTGTTGGGCTGTCAAGTCGCCGTGATGCGGGGCAGGTTGAGATAGAGTTGGACAGAGCGAGCACACGAGTGAGTGCTAGAGGGGTGTATGATGTCAAGTGGTAGATGTGGTACATGCTAGCAATTGCTAGAAACATGGGATACATAGAATCCGTCATTTCCATTATCGGCACGTGAGAACCACGTTGCGCCTTATAATGTTGATTACGTATTTCACCTGTCGTTCGCGTATCGTCCTTTGTGCCAGTCTCCTGTGTGCTCCAAATCAAGCGTGTCTCTGCTCACAATCCAGTATGGACGATTGTCAGATGAAAGCGTTTTATCGCAACGTACAGTCTGAGCAGCGCGACATCGCGCAAATGTACGCTCCACCAGGCGTAGACTCGGAAAGCAGCGGCGAAGATGACAATCCGCGCCAGTCGCCTGCGCCTGCTCCAGGCAAACCGCAATTCTCATTCAAAGCCCTCTTCGCACCCTCTAACAAGCTTAGTCCTCGTCCCAAAGCCAAAGCCAAAGCTAAAGGCAAGACTGATGTGGAAGATGTGAAGAAGACGACGCCTGTTCAAGCTGCTGAAGTTTCGTCGAAAGCGAACCAGCTTCAGGACAGGGAGGGTTCGAGGAAACGCGTGAGGATCTTTGCTGGGGAGTTGGATAAGCGCCGAGGTGCAAAGCGGTTGGAAGGATTGACGGGTAATCAAGGCGAGATCGTACCAGTCGATCCTGATCCTAACTTGGAAGCAGCCGACTTGGTCGGTGGGACACAAAGCGAGAACGCAAAAGCAGGGATTACACCTTCTGACGCTGAGATAGACGTCGGCAAGACGCCTGCGGAGTCAACGGGGGAAGTACTGACACTCCTACGACAACTGATCGCGGAGGGCAATGCGCGATCGCAGCCTATTGACCAACCTCCGAAGCGAGCTCTATCTCACGGAGGGACTGATGGTGAAGCTCGAACGACTGACAAGGGCGATGTCCCGTCCGATATCTCGCCTGCCGAAGCGAAATTGCGGAAGAAGAAGAACACCCCTAGTCATTCTCAAGACGAGGGAGGTCTCTCCAGGGGTCGTACTGATAAATCCTCAGATCTCACAGGTATCGATGGGGCAGAGGCTCCAAAGTCTCGGACTAGCAAGCCCGCCGAAAGGCCAAAGCTTCCTGTTAGAACGTCAGAGAACACTTCCACTCCTGTCCAGTTCCCTCGACAAGGAGAAGAGGATCATCGCAGATCGTCAGCTAATGATACAGCTGGTACCATGCAACCAGAATATCGAGAATACCGACCACCCTGGTCAGCGGGCTACGATCCTCGCCATCAGCAGTTCCGTCCTCGGGCAACACATCAGGCAGATCAACCATACACTGCTCCACCATTCCATTACCCATACTATCATCCACCTTATCCACCGTCTTTCTACCCTTTCCCACAAACGCACTATCAATGGTATCCATTCCATCCTCCTGCTCCTGCTCTTCCTCCTAGAAGCCCGAATAACGACTATGCAGAGTCCGGTCCCAGCCATTGGGCCGTATACTCGCCTTCGTACCCGCACCACCCGTACCACCCGTACCACCCGGAACCCATGTATCCTCCGGGCCATCAACAACGACAAAGGCAATCAGAACGACAACCATCGCCTTCGCCTGTGCCAACATCGCCTATCCCTCATCTCGAAGTGGAGGGATTATCTCTCAAGCCTGCTCCTCGAGCCAGACCTCGTACGCTGGAGCCCGATCATAAAGTGCCTTCGGTACAAACGGAGATTATCGAGGCTCTCAAGGGTAGTTCGCAAAAGGACCGCCGTAGTGCAACAACGATCGATGAGGACGCAAGACAGAGTACCACGACTGCTAAAGAGCCATTGAAAGTCAATCAAGCTGCAGGCAAAGTCAGTAAGGGCGAATTGCAAGACGCTGAAGTATCCAAAGGCAGGGGTCCAGTAGGCGACAACGGGAAACCAGTCGATACGGTGAAAAGAGAGCGAACAGCACAGGCAGCGGAGCCAAAGTCACCGGCCAAAGTATGGCACTTCTATCAAAGAGCTCGAAGCTATGGTGGCCAAGTACAAAGCCCGATATGCTTCGGCAAGGAAATCCACGCAAGAGCCAGATCTCAGCGACGAGGTCATAAAGGATCGGAGGGATAAGGTCATGCGAGCCGAAGTGCGCTTGAGAGAAGCTGTCGCAGCGCTGGACAAGGCTTGCAGAGAGGGTCGCTATGCGGATGGCGCCGCTACAGGCGCGAGGGACGCGCGTGTGGGGGAAACAATTGATGCGGACAAAGTGAGATCAAGACCGGAGCGCGGGACCACGAAGACCGACAAAGGCCTTAGCTCTTCGACCTCCTCTGGGGCGAGACGAGGTACAGCATCTAACGCTCAACAAGCCCTACCGGCGTCTACGACTACCGAGACGCCCGACGTCAAGCAGCTTCAACAGATAGTGGCGAAGTACAAAGCCCGACACAAGGCCACCCTACAACGAGTGGAAGAGGCTGGGCTGAACTACGAACAGAAGCGAGAGCGGAGAGAGGCTGAAAATCGAGCTGCGAGCAGGTTGCGAGAAGCCGTCGAGGCTCTCGAGTCGGCTCGATCTACCCATAGTCCTGCGGGTAAAGACGATCATGCTCCGCAGATTACTGAAGAGCAGGTAGGGGGACAGGCGCCGGAGAGGAGGTCCGGCCTAGCGGAGACACAAGAAGCTATTTCGTCCGAGCAGGGGGAACGAGAGTTGACCGCTGGGCCAGATCACCCCCCGCCACCGCCTAAGGACCCGACAACTTCTTCCGCTCCGCCTCCACCAGCTCAGGCTGCTCCGAAAACTGAGCGCGGGGATCGTGCAAAGTCACTGAAAGCCGAGTATGCGCGGCTTGTTTGCGAGATCACGGATGATGAGATGGGCGGAATCGCCAAGAAGGCCAAAATGCGCGAAGCACGAAAAATCAAAGAGGAGCTCGAAGCACTATCGGACTCCACGTCTACTCAAGCGAGTTCCAGCGGTGCTGCAGCAGCTGAGAAAGAGAAAAGCGGCGGCAATTCATTAAGAAGCGTTGTCTCTGAAAGACACGCACAGCTTGAGGCTCCAGTCCCCGGCGGGTATCCTCTTGCTCCCTTACCTCTGGACTCGAAGGATAAGACGATGTCTAAGCTTGAATCGGAGTACCGCAAGCTAGTCCAAGCGAGTAAAGATCCAAGTCGATCTTCCAATGAGCGCAAAGCGACTTTGAGAGCTGCTGGAGAGGTTAGAGCCATACTTGATACGCTTGCCGCCACTGAGTCTGTACGCGAGACGCCAGCTCCTCTTGCCACGAGACAAGAAGCAACGAGCGCGTCGATTCCTGATCCACCAGTACCGCCGCCAACGAGAGTCCGTCGAGAACGAACTGCCGATCTCCCTGCCTTTAGAAACGACTTGGCTGATATCGTCAACCTCGAAGAAGACCTGCATCAAGCGAAGAAGAGGTATACGCGACTTGCGCAACTTGTCAAAGAGGAGGGATTGGACGATGGAGAGAGGAGGAGACGCAAAATGCGCGCAATGAAGGAGAAAGCGGTCGTCGAGGATCTTATTGGAAAGATGAAGAACAGTGAAGCCGAGATAAATGCTGCCAGCGTGCCCGAAGTCGCCGTAGTCGTGCCGGTGGGGCGAGATGGACGAGTGTATCAAGGGCGGGAAGTGGCGCTGGACCCGTCGACGCCAACGACATCGCCGTGGGCGCCTCTGCAGCCTAGACGTTTTTTCGAGGCTACGCGTCCAGCGCCTGAACAGCTCGTCGACCAAGGGGCTGCCTCGATGTCCAATCATGCGACTTGGTCCAAGACTCTTATTTCGGTGGCATCATGTATCGGTAAGTCGTCCCTCTCTAACCCCAACCAGAACGCGCTTTGATCTGATACACTAGTAGATCTGGCCAACACACTCTACGCATCAATGATCTCCTCATCGAAAGCCCACGATCAAGACGCGGTCAATCCGTTCTCGACACTCTTACCCAAGCTGCTCACTGCACTACTGATGCAGAAGAGTCTCATGGTTGTCCTAGTTGACGCTTTTGGCGAAGAACATCAGCACAGGTTGAGAGAGTTCGAGAGGCATGTGAGCGTCATCATGGATTACCTCGAACAAGGCTCCCATCCCTCAGCGTCGCAGAGTGGACAGGAAGGAAAGGCCAGGGGGATGTTTGAGGGTTGTAGCAATGAGATCGAACCTTCTGTGCATTGTGAGTCCTACGCAAAGGACATCGAAGAGGAAAAGCTGAGACATCCACCCACCTACCACAATTACAGCAGTTGAAGCGCTGTCCATACAGCATGTCATGCAATATCTATTCTCCATGACCGACTTCCTCACACCGCGGATGATCGCTATCCTCGAAAGCGTTTTCGAAGATTGGCGAAAGGAAGGTCTGAATATAAAGATGTGCGTGTGACTACTGCCTACTACTGTACTACCAGAGTGGCGAAGAAGCTAATACCTTGTCGTGGGTGTTGCAGGATCGTGCGCGCCCTGTCGGGTATTCGTAGAGAGGTCAGAACGATTCGCCATAATCCAAGTTTACCTGGTCCATCTGGTATACCAGGTACACACGCGGAGGAAAGGGAGGACAGGGAGGTAAAGAGGACTGAGGGGCTCATGAGTATCCTAGACCGAGTGAGTCTTTCTCGTGACTCATGGCTGGTAGCCCAGTCCCGAGTTCTATGTGTTTACAACGCCGTTGACCTGGCTATTTTCAAACAGCTTTTACCCTTGTTCGAGCACGTGCACGAGCGTCCTCGCTCTATTGGTACTGCGTCAACAGCGAACGCTCCAACAAGAACGCCAGTGGCTGAGACCGAGAGGAACGCTGATGCGGAAACGTCGAGGGGTGTTGAGCGTGTTGCTGCAAGAGGACCGAGAAGACCTGCAAGGCCAAACCGGGAACAACAAAGCGATAGGAGGCACCGATCTGACGAGGGCGGCACCGATGACACACACACATTAAGAGGCACACTACATCGCATGACAGAGCGACTTCATCCTGATCGTCACAATCATACTTCGCCGCCAGTAGTGGACCAAGATCAGCCCTCGCTCACGGCTCTGATTGAACCTTCACTATCAGCCGAAGTAGACTCTGCCCAAGCTGCCGAACAAGGTCATGACAACCGAGACCCGAAACGACCCCTCACGGACATCAAGGACATCAAAGAGGATGCAAGACGCATTTTGAGGGATTCTCGCCCTCGGCCTGTCCTTCCCGCAGACGAGAGAGCACACCGACTGAGTATGGCCGAAGAGCAGTTATCCCATTCTCCTCTGAAGCTGCCTCAGGCGACACAGGACTTGCTTGATGGTGCTTCGAGCTGGAAGAGGCCTCCATCGCTTCCGCCTTTGCCTCTGCCTGCTATCTCTCAGTCTTCCTCGCGAGATGCATCGCTTCCATCCCGTCAAAGTGGAAAAAAGCGCCCTGTGGACAAAGCCAGAGTCGAAGACATCGAGGTTCATACACCAGGCATGAATGAAGAGCGGGAGACTCGACCTGGACGCAAGAAAGGGAGCACCATCGTCATTCCGCCTCAATCGATCCAAGTACCCCCATCACCCCAATCACCATCACCGCCCTCTTCGCCATCACCAAGCTCGTCCTACTCGAGCCACACGGTCGGACCGCGTACGCCGACTGATTCGAGCCCATCGAAGTATTCCCAGACATCGGACGAATCAAGTACCGCCTCATTCTCGTCGGACAGTACGACCAGATCCGACGATGACGCTAGGGATCTACTTGCGCAAGCGGATTCTGGTCCGAGGCCTGTCCATCGGGCCTCAAGCGATGATCCGAGTCTACCAAGTGAGAAGAAGGCCAAGCATGAGCCAAATGACGAAGAGGTCTTGTATCATAAACCACTGGAGCTGAGAGTTGCCCCCGTGAGGCCTGAGAGGCGTCACAGACTGTGAATACATGGGTATTGGATTCATGTGCGATCTACTGGAAGATGTAATGCATTGACTGGTTCCCAGCGTTGTCCATGTCCCATTGTACTGAGGCATATCAGCGGACTGAGATCTATTAAGCACCCCCATTTAGTGCAGTACCGCCGCAGCGCCTTCAGCGTTCCCGAGTGAGCCAGGCTGCGTAACTGTAACAGACCACTATGCTCTTCCTTACTAGTTATACAATCTACGAACTGTAACATAGTCTCTTCAGATTTACCGACCTGCGACCGTCTACTAATAACATCAAGAACGACATCAACGCACGCATCAACGCACGCATCAAGCAGACGAGAGAAAGCAGCGAGTCAGAACAGACACACGTGACGGACGTTCCTTTATCTACCGAACACCGCAGCCGTCCTCACCACATCTCTTTTCGACCGGTGCGACTGAGCAACGGAGCAACGGACGCTCCCATACCTACGTATACGCAGATCAATCTACGAAGACAATATAGGGACGATATAATCGAGCACGATGGCGGACGACTCGCAGGTAAAGGCCGTTCAGGTCAAATTGGTCCTTCTGGGTGAGTGGCGGGATCCACCAATCTCTCAATCTTGTCGAATGGTGGAGCTGGACGACTACTTTGATACTGCCTCTTCACGGTACATTGCAGCCGCTGACAATTACCCTTCGTTCCTTTCCGCCCTACTATCATCTTATGTATCGTAATACTATCGCGCAATTTGTCGACAACAGGCGAAGCGGCAGTGGGAAAATCATCGCTTGTCCTGCGATTCTGCCAAGGCGACTTCAATGAGAACACTTCGCCGACTATCGGCGCTGCGTTCTTGACCCAGAGTGAGTAGTGCGAGGAGTATCATTGTGATCATGCCTCTCCCAGACCGTATGCTGGGCGTGTGAATCTTACGCTTACGTTCATTCTCACGTAGAATGCCGATTGGAGAACAGGATTGTCAAGTTTGAGATTTGGTGGGTTGCCATTTCAGCTTCTTAGATATTGCGCGTCTTCACCCAAGCTGACTAACGATGTTCGAATAGGGACACAGCAGGTCAAGGTCAGCTGAACGTATATAGCGCCTTGGTATGCTATAGCTGACATCGCGACACGACATCAGAACGATTCCACTCCCTCGCACCGATGTATTACCGTAATGCGCAAGCTGCTGTCGTAGTGTACGACATCACCAAGGCCGTGAGTATTATCTGGCCCTATCCTATTCTAGTCATGATCAACCGCTGATGGTGGCTCGTAATTGAATGACAGGCATCACTCGAGAAGGCCAAGGCGTGGGTCAAGGAGTTGCAGCGACAAGCGAATGCCAACATTGTCATCGCTCTAGTCGGTAACAAGGTGTGTAGTGCTTCTCTTTCTTGATTTGTCGGGTATAGATCACTGATGAAGGAGTATGATGCAGGTCGATCTCGTCTCAGAAACGTCGACCGCCACCAGCGCTACACCTGCAGAAGTGACCGAAACGCCAGAAGCAGAAGCAGAAGCGGACGAGAACAGCGATGCGGAGAGCGACAGCGCTTCCGACAAACCAGCGACAACAGGTGCCGATGCCGGGGTCGGGAGTGCGGCGGAGAGCGATGATCCTCGCCAAGTGTCGACGGCAGAGGCGGAACTGTATGCGAAAGAGAGCGGATTACTCTTCTTCGAAGCGAGTGCTAAGACGGGTCAGAATGTCGGCGAGCTCTTTACCGAGATTGGTGAGCGCATCGCATCGTCTAATCAACCTCGCCCCGGTGCCAAACAAAAGTAAAGTAGTGTGTATGCTGATCCAATGATGTGTGCGGTCATAGCCAAGACCATTCCGTTCGACACTATCACTCCTAAAGCGGCTGCGGGGGCTCAAGCAGGCCAAAGACGAGGTGCGAATCAAGGCTCGGAGCAGAGTGGTGCACGGGTCAACCTCGGCGAGGGACAACAAAGAGCCAAGAAGGGCGGATGTTGCTAGCCTCCTGGTCAATCTGCCCGGTGAGATTTGGATGTGGATGTGGTTGTGTGTATTTGCCTTTTTTCCCCACTTTTACGATATATGACCTCGACTCGTTCCAAGTCCGTCCCCACTTTCGTCGGTAGTGTTTCGTCCCCCGTTTGCCTATGTACTTCGTTTCGCCTCCATATACCTCGTAGCTCGTCAATCCGCGCGATGGACTGTGTCGCTGTGTCGCTTTGCCACTGTGTCACTGCATCAGGCGCGTGTCGGACTCCAGCATGTCATTGCTGCATAGCGGTAATGACTCGCACAATCGTTACTTCGATACGGTAATACAGGTACTCGTACAACCGTCTACCGTGTGATCGATACATGACTCGCAGACCACGCATATCACGCTACACTACTCGTAATCGTCCCCATCAACCTCCATCGCGGCGTACGCGTCCATATCCACTGAGACGTCCCCATCGCCATCATCTCCACCGCCGCCGCCGGTGACAGCTGCATCGTGTAGAGCCGCTCCGCCACCTACGTCGATGTCCTGCTGCGCACTGTCGGTGTCGTCATCATGCACATAGATCTCAAAGATGAAGTCTCCCTCTGGTCCTTCGACGACTGTTTCCAGTAAATCCTGAGCGAGGACTGAGCGCGAAAGACAATCAGCTTCTGATGTCCGTGTTGTAGTGATCCGACGATATCTCGCTAGCGAGTTGCTGAACAATGGCTGATAGACTCGACACTCACACTGTAAACTCCTGAGCTCTGCCTCGCTCACCACGTCTTCCCCTACGGCACCATACGCCATGCATCCCAGAGCAGAGACGAAAACATGTTGAAGCCCATTAAACTCGTTTAGGAGAGTAGCCGACTTGAGTCGATCGGCGAGATTGATTCCCGTGGGTCGGTCCGCGTCATCATCGCCTTGCGAAGGTCTGAGCCCTTGAGAAGCGCCTTGACCATGCGAGCGTCTTCGACTTTGAGCTGGAAGTGCCTTTTGAGACGCTCGTCCGTGTGCAGGAGTAGAGGTGGGCCCAGAGGGGAGAGGCGATGGGAATACTAGGTGATGCAGCAGTGCCAGGGCGAGCTGTACAACGTGCAGAGCGCTGGTGGTCGGCGATATAGCGTAGAGCAAACGAGCAGTGGACGTCAGCAGATATCACAGCAGTAGATGTATTTGGGCCATGGAAGCACAGTCCAGCTCGCACTCACTCCTGATGCGAATGCAACTCAGCGTGCACTCCCCAGATCTTCGTGCCCTCCCTCTGCAGCACCAGTATCAATGCAGCGACGAGGATGGATCGTTGAGCCATGAGTATCGCCGCATCCGCATGTGAGATGGCCAGCATACACAAGCCCCGGAGAATGGTCAAGACTCTTTTGAGCGACTACAACGCGGTTTGGGTCAGCTCAAAACAGATTCGCCGTTGGATATATTCAAGTTGAATATCCAGAAGAACGCACCTCCGTGTAGCTCGCAGTAGGGAATGGGTCAATCAGCCATCTGCCCAGTCTCTCAACGAGGGGCGACTGGGAAGCGTCCCCCGGGACTTTGTGCGTGTCCGAAGTGGCAATCAGGTTTTGAAAGTTGCTAGGAACTAAGCTTGGAGTCAGCGACTCGTTGCTAGCTCAACTGACGATGAACATCATACGTACAGCATGAGGCCGTATAGCACAGATCCACACCTCGCTGGACGATGAACGTGTCTTGATGTGTTGCCGTAAGATGCAGGATGATATCGATGAGCTGTTGGTATCCCCTATCATTACAGGTCAGCCGCGACTTCAATACGAGATTGAGCACAAGACAAACCACAGATCGGCGTTCTCGCCGTGAAACGTGAGTATCTCGCAAAGCTCGACCAGCGCATCGGCCACTTCCAAATGCCAGCCTGCTGCATCTGTGCTTCTCTGTCCATCCGGTACGACTTCCGCGGTCTCCTCAGAGTCTGAAGCGGCTCTCGGCGCTTCGAGCCTTTTCCGTAATTGTTCAAGTTGCGTTTGATCGGAAAATAGGCGTATTGTGATATCTCGACATAATGCGCCGATACTGCGAGTCGAGAGCGACTGCGTAAGTGACGGGAAGAGAAGAACCGTACTAGACAGCATGGATAGCAGGCTGAAGAGCACCGCAACCTAGACGAGTCATCAATCAATATTGGTTGCGCGAACTGTTATCATTTTGATAACTCACATCATATATCGTTATCGCTTCAACATCACGCACGATCTCTCCTATCAACGACAACGTGCTATACAGCTCCTCCGCAACGACCTCGATGAGCTCGTCGAATCCATAATTGATGGTCCCACAAGCCTTGAGCAGGTCCGAGCAGGCTTGCGCGTATGCCCCTGTTGGGTCGGATTTCGATGCAGGGCGATAATTGAATATACGGAATATAGTAGGTTCGGTAGTAAGACCGATGCTCCGCTGAAAGGAGGAAATGGCGACGTGATTGAACAGGTGATAGAGCAACTAATTATGGTCGTTGTTAAGCAAAACATAGGTATTCTGACTGGATTGAGGCTTCTCACCTCTGCTTTCTGATCACTAGGCTCTCCTACATCCTGGTCTGTTGGGCCAGTATCCACGTCCATTCCTGCAAATGCACCGAAGAAGTCGTTCTCGTCTCCCGGGCCTCCGAGGGTCGGCGGGCTGGCGCCATTCCGAGACTTGATTGGCGAAGGGTTGGAAGGCGATGAAGTGGGTGCTTTATTCGGAGATGACTGCTGTGCTAGGTATTGAGGTTGCGGACTAAGGGCTTCCGTTCTTTGTCGCTTGACACGGGTTCCAACGGTGGGAGTGGCAGCAAATGCATTGCTGAAGCCGCCAAAAGCAGGAGCTGGAGGCGGTGGTGCTAGTCCTGGCAGGTTGAGCGCATTGGTCAGCCCAGACAATTGCAGTCTGTCCTGTTGTTGATAGAATGTACGCACCTTTACCCTTGACTGACTTTGCCAATGGCGTCATTTCGTCGTCGAAAAACATCTGCCGACCTGGCGAACCGGTTCGTAATGGGGTCGGCTGCGGTCGCTGGGACGAACCTGGCCGCTGAGACGGCTGCCGATTCTTCATAGCGGAATTTTGAAGCGCGTGATTCTAGTTTGCGTATTAGTTTCTGCCGTGCGTGTCACGAAGACGGATCAGATGAGAACTCACCGAGAAAACAGCTTGATGCTTTATGCTCTCAACAGCACGTTTCTGCATGGTTTCGCGCTCCTTGATCTGCACATCTTTGTCCGCCAGTGCCGCGCGAAGCTTTTCTATCTCGGCAAGATGTCGGCTATGCTCCTGCGAAGACATCAGCTCAAGGGATTTCATAGAAAGTGCGAGCTGAACGCACCTCTTTCTGCGCTCGCCGCATCGTCTCTGCCTCTCCCTTCGCCCTCCAGACCTCTGATTGAAGATCTTTGACTCTCTGCTCTGAGTCCGCAGCAGGCACGCCTGCCTGCGCGACAGCCTTGTCGCGTTGCGGCACTGCTCTTTCCGTGCTCTTGTTCGCCTGATTTCGAAGCGCTAGGAGCTCTGCTTCCAATTCCTGACGCTTCCTTCGCTCCTGCTCCAGCTCAATTGCAGCTTGACGGGCGGCCGACCCTTGGGAAGCTGGTGGTGCGCCTTGAGATCCGTGCGGAGATGGCTCGCTGACTTGTGATGGTATGGTGGGGAGTCGCGATGGTCCAGCAGCGGCGTTGGGTCTGTGAAAGACTTGTCCGCCAGCAGATATCGAGCGTGAGAGTGCACGATTTGAGCTGAATCTAGGCGCTGTTTGGGACGGTTGGGGCCGGGCATTGTTTGTAGTGGGTATAGGTCGACTTGGACCAGGAAGGTGACTCAAAGTAGTGGAAGAAGCTGAATTTGATCTCGACAAGGGCGCTCGAGGCAGGAGTGATCCTCCTGCAGTTGCCGCTTCAGCAATAGCTCGTCTTCTCGCCGCTGCCGCTTCCGTTGAGACCTCTCTCTTCGGTGGTGGGGGTAGTTGCGGTGTTTTTGCCAGCCCCAGGCTTTCTTCCAGCGCTGTCTGCTGAGCTTTACGGTTGTCCGTGACGACCGACTCGCCGGCTAACCCTAAGCCGTACCGACCCGACGCGTCCATGACCACATCTGGCGGTGAGCTATCGACATGGCCATTTCGACCAGCACCATCGGCGGGCGCGTTGCCGTGACTCCAGTACGCCTGTCTATCGTCGATAGCCTTAAGGTGTCTTTCGACATTCCCATCGATAGATCGCTTCCCGCCGTACTCCCATCCAAATCCCGAGTTCCCCGCTCGAGGTTCGGTATTGAGCGGCCCAGGATCCTTTACCGACTTCTTCACTGGTTGAGCTCTGGCTTTGGGCTTTGCGAGTGTGTGGTGATACGATGGCGCTTGGGACGACTTTGGTACCTGGGACGCGCGAATGGCTCGTTCTTCCACTGCGGCGAGGATGTCGAGCGTTTCGGTGTTATTGAAAAAGTCGTCTTCCTCATCGTCGAAGGGATCGGAGGGCGGCATGATGCTTTGACATGAGTGGGACTGCTGAGGTATAAGGTCCTGATTGTGATGATACAAGGGAAGAGGCTTACCTATGGGTAGCTGGACATGTCTCGCGCGTGGTCTCCTATTTACACGACAACAAAGAAGACGGGATATGCGGTCCAGATGGGCCTTCGGTGCGATTTGCAGTCTTGAAGATACGCTGAATACGCGCTGGACTGATCCACCTCAAATATGAGATTGGACGCCGAGCTTACTGTAGGTATAGTCAAGCTGGTATTGACAAGGATGGATTCGAGAGAAGTGTAGTCAAAATACTTTGCAGCGTGAATTGGTGTCAACGCGAATGGTCATTACGCGGAGACCCCACATGACAATCGGCAACATCATCACCCACACTCGAGTTGATATCATCTTGCTTGACAAAGCGCTCGTTCATCAACCTCTATCCACCAGGGGATCACCTTCCCTTCTCGACCAATCCCACGACCGCATCTGCCCTCTCTTAGATCCTAGCAGCAACACTCCGCCGCCGTGCTCAGGTCAGCGGGGCGAAACCCCTGGACAGATGCCATCGTTCCCATCTCCCCCTTCCTCACCTACAGAGACAGAGAGCAGACCGACAAAGATATCCAAAATGGACGACTCGATCGATATAGTGCATGCCACCACGGGCACCACTGAGATACCCTCGTGAGCAGCCTGCTCTCAGCTACCATCACCATTGATCGTAATATGCAGCTTGCTGACTTTAGTTTTCATTCTTTTCGTTCAGATATCGCCCCGATGCCAAAACGAGAAGATACGACCGTCAGCTGAGGTGAGTGCCGCGAATCGCTATCTTCTCCGGCTCTCTGATTACGCCCGATGTAAATCCCTCTCACTGCTCACTATGCTGACTTTGTCTAGGCTGTGGGCGTCGGCAGGCCAGCGCTCCCTCGAGCAAGCCCGCGTTCTCCTGATAGGAAGTGACGCCACGGGCTCACAAGCGCTGAAGAACCTCGTGCTTCCCGGTAAGCTCTCTGCCTCGCTCTCACAAGAAGCTGTACATTGACTGACATACTGAGGTGAGTAGGTATCTCTCACTTCACTATACTTTCTGCAAATCGCACGACGGCGCAAGACGTCGCGACCAACTTCTTCCTCCATCCTGATTCCGTTGGTCTGCCATTTGCCGAGGAGACAGCTAGGTGAGTATCTTCCTCTTTATCCTGGTGCAGTCGGAACTGATGATTTCATAGATATCTCAAGGAGCTCAACCCTGCAGTGGAAGGAGTGGCTCGAGTCGAGGTGAGCTGTTTTAAGCGCTGGATCTATTCGCCATCTGTAGTCACTGACTGTCATAATGCAGGATCCTGTCGAGCTATTGTCCTCGAATCCAGACTTCTTCCTCTCCTTCACTCTCATCATTCTCACCAATTCTTCGCCATCATTCGAGCTTCAGCTGGCCGAGCTATTATGGGAAGGTAAGCCGTATGCACGGTGTCTCAGCCTCAAGCTAACATCAATTCAGCCTCAAATAGTACTGCCGGACCAGATATACCCCTGATTGCTGTCCGCCAGTCAGGTTTTGTCAGTCGAGTTGAAACTCAGCTACGCGAGCATTCCGGTAGGTTCAACACTTTACCAACGCCCCTGCATCAGCTGATACGCCTTCAGTCGTCGATTCGCATCCTGATACTACGCATACACTTCGTCTGGACAAGCCATTCCCTGCACTAGAAGAGCACGCACGAGCTATAGAGATAGCATTCATGGACTCGATGGAGCATTCTCATATTCCATGGGTGGTGCTTTTGGTCCGAGCAGCTGCGTTTTGGAAAGACGATGTAGGTGGCGAGGCGTCTCATCACTTCCGTCGGTTGAGCTAAATATTTGCGTGGTAGCATGAGGGCAAACTGCCGGAGACATCGGAGGAGAAGGACCAGTTCAAGCAGCTTATCAAGTCTGAACGAAGGAAAGGCGACGAGGAGAACTATGACGAGGCCCTTGCACAGGCTTACAGGGTCTGGAGCACGTCAGAGGTGAGTTGCGAATGTTCGCCGAGGGATCACACTGACGGTATGATCCACCCAGATACCGTATGAGATCAAGCAGCTACTCGAAGATGAATCTGTCAAGAACGTCTCTTCGAATGTACGTCGACCACGCAATGGAAATCAAGAGTTGACCTCACCGCCTCGCAGTCTAAAAACCTTCACCTCCTTCTTCACGCTCTACGCCAATATACCACGACAGCGCCCCATTTGCCTCCCACCTCACCTTCTTTGCCCGACATGCACTCCTCCACGACTTCCTATATCGCTCTCCAGAACCTATACAAGGAGCAATACCAATCTGATTTGGCGGGGTTCCGCTCGATCCTGGTCGAGGTTTTACAGAAGGTCGGTCTGCCTGACGACACGATTCCTTTAGAGGAGATCGAGGGGTTTGTGAAGAATGTAGGAGGGGTCGGAGTCATCAAGGGACGGCCCCTGAGGGAGAGCAAGGACGTCAAAGGGCTGCTCCCTGCAGAGATCGGTAAGCTGGCCATACTTAGGCGTGAGCGTCCCACCAGCTGATGACAATATAGATGACTTTGACGAGGATAACGAATCGGCAAAGTGCTTCGGCATGCATCTGGCGATCCTCGCGTCCGAGCGATTCTACTCGAATCACTCGCGATGGCCTGGGACTTTGACGAATACTTCGGGCGACAATCAGGAACTGGAGGAGATCATAAAGACCTTTTCGCCGAAATTCAAGGAACTTCCTGACGTCCTCATAGAGAGCATAGCAGAGGTGTAAGTGATTAGCGCCTACATTATCTTTATCAAGAAGTCCGCTTTGGCTGAATAAAGCACACAGCACTCGAGGCGGCTTCGCGATTTTACCGACTACCGCTGCGCTCCTGGGCGGTGTAGTCGCGCAGGAAGCTATCAAATTGGTCACGAACCAATATACGCCTTTGGATAATACCGTCGTGTTCAATTTGGTCCAGAGCGAGTCGGCCAAATTCAAGTTCTGATGCCGCAAGAGGGCGATCGGCCGAAGACTTGACGTCGGGCGGATGTACCAGTTTGTAATTTAGCAAAGGCGGCGAATGATTTCATGTAAGCATATACCGTGAGGTACTTTTCCGCGCACTGACGCTGGCCACCGGCACAGCTGTTCTTTTGTGATGCAAGCAGTGATTGAGTGAAGGACGATCCAATGGACGAGTATCACTTAACATTCGCATTATGTTGTATCTGCTTGTCCATCTGTGTTGTGCACGGCCGCGGTCAGGCTCTCCTCGACTTCGAACGCCTTTCTCCTCGGCTCTTTTCTGTCCTGCTAGACTGACTTCTACATGTCCGAAACAACCTTGCCGACGATGTTGTACCTCTATCTCGAGCAAATCGGTGCGAAGGAAGACGAGGAAGAAGAGGACGCAAAAGAAGATCAAGTGATTCCAATCAGCTATTTTTCCGGAGATACAGTGCGGGCGTACAGACGTACCTTCTCGAAGAAGTTTTCCCACTGGTTGAGCGTATTGAGCTGCGTCTCATTCAGCGCCGAGTAGTCCGCCACGGCATCTTTGAGTTCGAGGGACGACATTCCTGCGGCGGAGCGATGGCGTTAGCATCATCCTTCGAACACACTCGACAGTATCTCAACGATTATGGTGTATCTGATCGCCATGCTGAGCAGAGTCGATAGGTACTCACCCAAACCCTTGCTGGCGTCTTTACCGGCAAAGATGTTGTATCCCCGTCCTTTGCCGTACATGTCAGGCTTGGAGGTAACATCGAACACGCGGCCTTTGATGGCGACGTAAAGCGGCTTGGAGGGGTCTGAGCCGTCGTACTGAGCCAAGTTGGACGGGGTGAATGCGTCTTCCTGTAAGAGTAACGTATACATCAGCTTCTCGCTTCCTCACTGAGCCCTGTTCTAGTGTAATGACACGGGCTGAGTAGACGACGCACCTTTGGAGGAGCGAGGTTGGTAGCTGGGGCAGACATGACTGATGCGGCCTATTCAATCCGATCCAATCGACAATCGACAAAGCTCGTCAGCGCTAACTCCATCATTGATTCAATGCACTGTGCGATGACGAGTACGCGCACGCACAGCTTGAGCAGCTTTGCCCTGGGCTCCTTCGGCTTTGACGCTGTTCTTGAGCTCTTTCGCCTGCTCTTCGAGCTGGGTGAAATTCCTATTGGACCGCGCAAAGAGGGCGGCTGAGATTCCGACGGCTCCCGCGACGAGGACTGGGGTCGATGTCAGCGTGTCGAGCCAGGATGACATGCAGTGCTTGGTGTGTCGGGTCGTGTCGTGGGTGTTACACGAGACGAGTGGGAGTCAGACGGTGTGATAGTGGGCAGTGGTAGTGGTAGTGGTAACGAAAACAAAGCACAAAGCACGACAGTTGATGTGAGCGGTGTTGCAGTAGAGTAGCTTGTTCGGGTATATTCGCCATAACCCGATACTCGTGCTACTGTACCACAGCGCTTACTCCCTCCACCATAAGCTATAGCACCATATAGCCTATAAGCGATATATAGCAGTAATGGAAGACAGCTCATGACCCACCTTTGTGCATCCACCTGACTGCACTCGACGGTGAAAAGAGGGCCAAGGAGACGTTGGGCAAGCCACGCTGACATGCATGCGAGTATGCAGCTGGAATGATCACTTACCCACATCTACTGATCAATCTGCACATCGCGTCACCTTGCCATCAAATTGATCAGAGCTGACATCGCTAATCATGACGAGCTTCTTACGCGGTCTACACGACTTCTTCCTCGATGATGACGAGTGAGTCACGCCTGTCTTGGTATCGAGTGAGCTCTCGAAGAGCATGTTCGAATCACCTACTGATTGGCCGCAGGGCGCTATCGCATCTACCAGCTATCTTGGACCACCAAGCGGCTGAGGTGAGCATGTCCCGACTGATTACTCCTCTGAGCAGTACTGACACGTTCACGTGAAACCCGTAGCAAACCCTGGGTGGAGTGCGATTCTCCAATGAATGGCTACAACAGCGCTCCAAGCTTGACATGCTGCTGCAGGACAAGACGGACGAGTCCCTTTCTCGCGCTCTAAAGATATTCGGTGAGCAGACTCCTACTCTTGTACACTCGCACAGCATGTTCTGAGCGATGGAGGGATACGACGCTGCCAAGGACCAAGGGATGTAACGAGTGCTGATGCATTGAGGCTAGCCAAAGTCATTGATACACTCGATCTCTACGCGCCAGCACTCAAGGGGCTAACGGACGTGCATGCCTACGCATGCGAGACGCTTGAGAGCATCATATTCGACCAGCAAGTCGCTGATCGACGTGGTCAGGCCGCCGCATTCCTATATGGTGCGTCCGACCTCTCACACTATAGAAGATATACTGTTCAGAGGCTGATGACACTGTGTCTCATGTACGCAGGCCAGGCAATGGCCATGTCCAGCCTCACTGCGGAAGCTGTCGCGCTCGCGATTGAAAATTTGTAAGTGTCGAATTATCGTTCACTGCAATCAAATCGACGGAGCGGTCTCGTCCATCATCGCTGTACGCGCGAGTAGGTCTAGCTGACGAGTCGCACTTCACTCCCAGACTTCTCCGAGGCGATCAGACCGCTGCGAACCTCGCTCTGTGCATTATACTGGGCGTAGAGCGATCTAGCCCCATATTGTTCGAGACCAACTTGCCAGTTTTGCTGCGCCAAGTCCAAATGGCTGCCTTCGAGAGCAAGGTGAGTGCTCTACAAGCCTCTAGCAAAAAGCGGAGCGCCTCGTGCCCTATACTCGTATACTCAACAAAGGTGATCTTGCACTCTGCTGATTGGACACGCAGGACAAGTCCGTGGCCCAAGAAGCCCTCATACGCGCTCTGAAGATCTACGTCCCGTCCGAGAAAGCCGCGAGCTGCCAGCTTATCCTCCAGTCCACCCACGCATTGCTGGCTGCCAGCTTGAAGTTCTGCGAGGACGGGGTCAAGGCGGAGGAGGGGGTTGTGTGGACTTGTTTCGTCATCGAGCATACTCCGATGGTATGTCTCTCCCTGGTATCTGGCACAAATAGCTCGCTGGCTACGTATGAGGGTCGCAGTGCCTTGCTGATAATACGATACGATTATTCGACTGCAGCTACTCCGCAACGACCTGCACTCGCGATACCCCACTACCACCGCGCCACTGCCCATATTCGCCCTTCTCTTACCGCTCGCACAACAGTGCTCGCCCGTAGCGCAATCAGCTCTGTGCGCAGCTCTGCCGATCCTAGCGACGTGGGATACATCAGCATTCTGCGCGTCACGCTTCTTGAGCGATTCAGTCGCTTTCCTCCTTTCCCTCGGAGCGAGCGGGGGAGGGTTGCGGACTGGGGCGTTGAATGGGCTGGGGCAGATGGCGGCTGTTACCCTTCATCCGTGCGTTATGTCGTTGAGATTCGTTATGTGATCGGGAGGGAGTAAGTCAATGCTGATATATCGTGCGTGGGTGTAGGTTCGAGCCGTTCCTCCAAGATGTGGGGAAGACGGCATTGGGGGTCCTATGGGAGCAGAAACGGCCGAAAGAGTGGGTCGTGCGCTGCTTTGTCTTCTGCCCACGAACCTTTAAGAGATTGCTCACGGTGTTTCTTTCTTCTATCGCTTTTCCTTCACGATCCTTCGACCGCTCGAAACCCACGATTCGGGAACAGCCAAAAAGCCGCACAACGCCTCTTATCCCGCCTCCTAGCCTCCCTAGGGCCAATCACCCTAGACGTGATGCTGGAATACCTACATTGCCCACATCATATCCTCCTAGCCGACGTCGAGCTTCTGGAGATGATTGCGACATTGTTGCCGAATTTGGCCAGTGGGATCGTGGGCAAGTTGATGGATGCCATCGATGATGTCCTTGGTGGGAAAGAGTGTTCTTGTGAGTTCTGCTATCGATATCGGATATCATACATCAGGCATCAGGTCGAGGGGATATCAAATAGGCAAGGTGGCTGATGTGAGAATCGATAGACCCCATCGAGGCAGTACTGGAAGCGCTGAACATCTTCCCTCTGAGCGGTGAGTCATGAGTTGAGCCCCTGCAACAAGATTCTATACTCAGCGGGTTATGCATATATCACTGACGAAATGCTGATGCGCATAACACAGATAGGCACCTCGCTGCAAAGGCCCAACGACTCGTCCTCTGGTCTCTCGAGGAAGATCAAGGCAAAAACGTCGTCATTGCTGCTCTGCAATTATCGACCAATCCCACCATCGCGACTCAAGATATCATGCGGAGTCTGACTTTCAAAGCGGCTCAATTGCTCTTGGCTGTCGGTGCGTATCCGTGTTCTGGTTCTGCCGCCCCGCAACCCTGTTTCACTCAGGTCGTCCGAATGGGTTCTGCAGTGAACATTGCTTCATCATATCCCGTTCTACCTCGCTGATGATCGTGAGGAGCACCGCTGACAAATTCTTCGATGCGCTTCCCTTTGCAGACGCACACATTGTCCACGTGGCCTTGTCGGTCCTCTCGAACCCCGCCTTAGCGTCAAGCCTAGACGAACGATCATGCTCGATGATCCTCCTCGCACTGCACCAATCCCTCGAACCGTCCATTCAGATCGTAGCGGCAAAACTCCTCACGCACCTCACCACGGCTCATCGTGCTATAGTCCAGCCGCTGGCTTGGAGCCACATACGCCAGAGCTTGAGTCTGATGGATTTCCTGCAGACGGTCGATCCAACTCGGGCGATTATTGAGGCGTGCATCATCAGTAATCTGCTGTGAGTCGTTGCTACAATTCATGTCGTCGTCTTTGATAGCCGCTGTATTTTGAGCTGTTTTGGGCTGACGCTGTACTAATCTGATCTCTACGATTTTCCATGACCCATCCTGCTCGTCCTGACATCGCCTGTACTGATGGATACTTGTTACTCACCAACTCCCCCTCTGCCCAGACCCGCCCTGCCTACCTCGCTACACAAGAAATACGTAGTCCCAGTAAAAGAGCTGATCATGGCGGGCCTCCGCCGCCCCTCGGAGCCACAAACGCTCTCATTGATCTTCCAGGGTCTATCGAACCTAGCGAAATTCGAGGGATACGGTCCCAAACAACAATCGCAACTTGCCCTCGACCTTTTGGAGATGTCGCAGGAAATACCTAAAGATTGTCAACATGCGGCGCTCAACGCTATTAGCTCTTTATTGAGTGTCCCGCAAACCGGCCTTGACGTGTATGAGCTTTTGACCAGCGTCCATGCGACGTTCGGCAGTGGCAATGGACGCGGGGGTAAGTTGGATAATGATTTGAAGGCGCTTGTCAGTGGGATCTATGGTCATCTGGGGACTGTCGAGAGGAATGTGAGTTGGTTCTTTAGTGGTTGGTTTGATCGGTGAGCTAACGTTATCGTTGTTGCGTGTCATGCGCAGCCTGTCATCAGTCGGGTGAGTTGGTGCTTTTGTTCACCCTCCCGGCGGACAATCCGGTGTTTAGTGACTGGAGACTCTCGGATTGATATCGGACTGACGTTGGTGATGGCGCAGGACTCGAAAGCAGCGATCAACAGGGAGATGGCGCTATACTCCACGCGGACGGTGCACCACGCGCGGATCTCCGAAGTGCGGGACCGCTCCTCCTCGCTCTCCCCCACGGCGCTGAACCATCTCCTGGCCGAATCGCTCCTGGCCTCACTGGGAAGTTCAAGCTCGCACAAGGCGACCGACGACCGCGCCCTCATCCTCGAGATCATGACGTGCTTGGGCATCCTCCAGCCGCGGACGATCCCGTCGCTTATACCCGAACTGCCGTCGCTGATCATGCGCGAGCTGCGCTTCGCGCTGGACGGCCGCGATAAAGCGCGGGATGCGAATTCGACGTCTGTTTCTGCCGCTTTACTCTTCTTGAGTTCGGCGGTGCACACGAGCGAGGGGTGGTTGGACACCTATTGGTCGGATACGGCGGAGATGATGGCCGAGTGTATTTCGAGCGGGGAAGCGCTGCCGGTCTTGAGAGGGCTCGACGTCGTCCTGGACGCCGTCACCGAGTGATCAACGATGGCAGGAGATCAAGCAGAAGTATGGGGTTCCACTGTACTTACAGTACTACAACCAAGTGAGAGCGTCTGAATTCATCCACTTCCGTGTCATTGCAACGAGACAGCCCGAGTTATCGAGATACCGAGAGCGAGCACCAGCATACGATCATTGCATATATACACTGTATACAAAAGCATCCCTTCTAACAATGTCTTATGACTATATACAAATTGTCCCGAAACACCACACTGTGTACAATACATCCGCTTGTCAGTCATGATCGCTACGATTCCCAGTCTAATCAGAATCATCACTATCGTCCTCTTCATCCCGCTTCGAGCTGCGCTGGAAGAGTTCTGGAATATCACACGATCATCAGCATTGTCCCTTGCTTTTCCCCCACAGAACCTGGTGAAAGGAGAATGTACTACTACTCACTCATGATATCGTTCATCGTTAATTTCATCTTGCCATTGACGGCGTCGCCTGAAAGTGCCGCGTTGGCTAGGTCCCGCTTGCTATTCTGCAGAGCGAGGATTCCTGAGTATTCGGTCAGCGTCCTTGCTGATCTAGCCATAGGAGGTGAAGTGATCGAAGCTGGGACGACGACTCACGATCCTCCACCGTCTCCTCGATGGTCAACTTGAATATGTTCACGTCCAATTTCTGACCCAGACGATGCGCTCGATCAAACGCTTGGTCCTCCAACCTAAAACCGTCCTCATCATCAGCCCGGATCTCTGACGTTTTCACTCGCAGACACAGACTCACGCGGGGTTCCACCACAGGTCCATCAGGATGACATTGTTGCAGCATGTCAAATTGAGACCTGTACAAATTATGTTCAGTTGCCGTCACGCGTGAAATCAAGTAGAGCAGGAACTGACCTGTGCTTCCCGCTTTGAACGAGATCAGTATGACGCGCGTGGCTGGATGGTTCTTGATCTTCTCGAGCGATTCTTGTCGCTTGTCATTACGCATTTTGCCGTCGTCTACGTGGGGTCGACCATCAGCCGAAAATCCTTCGGCGAAAAATGCAGCCCCGAAGACCGAGAGCCGCACTCACATCGGACATAGGCGATCTTGTGCTTCTTCAAGAACGGTTCCACGAGATCCAGGAAGCTCGTGAATTGGGAGAAAACAATCGTCTTTTCCGTGCTCCCACTTCTCTCGTCGACCTCGCTGAGCAGTTTCAGAAGCATCCGAATCTTCGCGCTCTGAGGAGGCAATCCTTCCTCGTAATCCGCTGCCTTGGCTTGGGCTTGCTCTGTAATCTTGATACATGCCGGGCAATGCGTTGCCGCTTGGTCGTCCAGCCTGGATCACGCCGCGGTGAGCGGGAAGCACGGGACAAAATCCAGTCCAGGATTCGAATTGACTCACTTGACGAAACACATCTGACAAGTCTTGCCTGCGGCCACACCAAGGCCGCCCAAGAGGTCCGCCAGCTCATCCGCCTGATCGGTCTTCTGCTCTGGAGCGGCTTCCGCGCCGATCGCATCCGCGTCCACGACAAGCGATGACGCGACCAGTGATGGATGCACACATGCTGCACGAAAAGTGTCAAATCAGCTATGCAATGGGATGGGCTTGTTTACTTACCTTGGCGCAGCCGCAGAAGCATTGTAAGTACGGAGGTATAGTTTGCCGTGGCAGTGCCGGCTTTGAGGAACTGGTTTCCGACACTCAGCTTCGTTTGCGATTTCTCACGACTCCTGAACAACATACCTTGCTGAATGTCAAAGTGGTCTTCTTCTCCAAAGCATCGTAAAAAGCCCGTTCTTCCGCGTCGAAAGCGCACGGAGTGACCTGGACCGTCCGTCCAGGTAAGTTGAGGATAGCCTTGCCATCTATCATTGACCAATCCGATCAGCTAAGCAGGGTAAAATCATGAAGCCGTAGACTGACCGATAGTGGCATTCTTGGTCCTTCGGAGCATGATCGCCTTCAGGACGATGTGTAACCTTTTCATGGCCATTTTGGTCCTGCCTTCCTTGACTAGCGACGAGATTCGCTCCCTGAAAATCGGCCATTCATCTAACGGTTTTGCGCGGAGGAAATGGAATAGCGAAAACAGTTCTTCAACGTTGTTCTACGGAGCAAATTGTCAGTGCCTATCAGGATGTCTATGATCTGTCCAACAGCTTACCTGGATAGGAGTACTTGAAGCAAGAATCAGAAAGTCCTCATCAGCTTTTGTATCATATGCTCCGCGGGAATGTATCCAGCTCACCCCGTCAAGCACCACCGATATTTTGAATTGAGGGCGTGAGCAGCTTTCGCTGCTTTTGTATTCCGATTCTTGATATTTTGCGCTTCATCTAGCAGGGACTCGATGTGAGCACAAATCCGATACGTATAAGCGGCCAACTCACCTACGACGACCCTCAACCACTTGACCTCGAATAGAGCACATGCGACGGGCTTGGCCTTCTTGGCTCCTTTCTTCTTACGCCCAGATTCGACATCCGAGTCCGAGTCCAGGTCGTCGATCCGTGTCTGGGCGCGGGTCTCGTATGCTCCGTGCTCCGAAGCCAATGTTTGGAACGTGGTGATGACAACATCGAATCGTTCGAGCGTTTTACCGACTGGCGCAGGTGTGAGTCAGCCGACAGAGTATAGGAACAGAATATGCGAATGGCTCACGCTTGGTCCTGCTTGGGCCATGATGGGTGGTCACCTTCACCTGTCCAGGTTTGGTCTTGGTCCGGCACTCAGCAGCCCATTGCTCCATGACAGCAAGGGGAGCGATGATACTGCGCCAAACAGGTCAACTATCTTTTTCAAAGGTAGCTGACACGGTAACTCACAGGGTACCACCCTTGTGTCCTGCTTTCTTTTCTGCAGTGGTGGCCACACCTTCGACGATCCTCGCGAGCGTCTGAACGGTCTTGCCCAGACCCATATCCTGTTCTTCTATCAGCCGCTATCCATACCGTTACACTAGCTACTTACATCCGCCAAGATACCGCCGTACTTTCGTCCACTCTCTCTATTCCGCATCCACTTGACCCCTCTGACTTGGTGAGGCATAAGCTTGATCCCGTCGGCAAACCCATTCACGAGCTCTTCTCCCTCTTGAATGCCGTCGTCTCCCATCTCGCCTTCGCCATCACCGATGGCACCACTCAGGAGCTCCTGCATATGCTTGTCTGCGTCGCCGTTGTACCGCGTATAGTCGTCTGCGGTGATCGGTGCTGCGTCCAAGTTGAATGTTTCTCGAGGGACATCGTCCTCTTCGACTTTCGCCTGTGGTTTGGTCATAAGTGGTGGCGGCCTCGCTGTTATGACAGGGTTTGGCTGACCATTCTGGACCCATGCTGGCCAGCCGTTATTGTGGCCAAAAGCAGGCTGATGAGCGGGTTTGGAGAAGGTTTGCTGCGGTCTGGGATGATTACCAGGACCGAAAGCTCCAGGAGTAGCGGGCTTGATGTAGCTATTATATGCGCTGCCAGAGGGCTTGGACGGCTTGGACTTGACGATGGACGCGCCAAAGCTGTCAAAGTTCAGTGGGTCGACGATCGTACGATTGACAGCGCTTGACGCTCTCAGTGGATCATACAAGCTTGTCGAAGACGATGAACTGCCCCGAGAAGGAGGTTGAAAGTTCGTCGTGGCGACTCTGTAAGGAGCAGAGGTCGGAGGTTGAACAAGTGGAGGTTTGCTAACGCCATTCGGTCTCTGAGCTGGGGTAGGCGAAGGGGAAGGGGAAGGGGAGTCCATATCGATGTAAGCGTCTCTTGAGCGCTGGGGAATTGTCGCCTGGTGGACGTTGTAGGACTCCATCGTTGGGTCTTGAGTGATGTAAAAGTGATGTGGTTGAGAGATGACTAGAGTTGAATGGTGACGGTTGAGAATGAGAGAGAAAGTCATGCACGGTCCTGTTTGTTGTTGATCTTTTGGACGTTACGTAACATCGGTAAGTGGGGAAAGAGCTTAGCTATGACGAGCCGTGCTTCTTCGGCCTCCTTGTCACTACTCTTCGTGATAGCTGCCTTCACAGCGACAGAAGCAGCAACGATCAGCAGCATGGCCCGCCCAATGCAGGCTAGAGGGCTTGTCCTCGCTCTCGAAATGCCGTATCGACATACGGTCATGCGCCTGAAGAACGAGATTGTCCAAGTACGACTCTGTTCCATCAACGTCGCGCGGCAATTATCCTCGGTCTCCTGTCCGCCTATCCGAACGATGGTATATCGACAAGCTTTGCTACAGCCTTCTTTCCGGCAGAAAGCCTTCCATTCTAGCACAAGACGAAGCTTGGCAGCCGAGAAGCCTGATTTGAAGCAAGACAGCACTGTTGTCCCTCCTGGAACACTTGTAGGTCAGACGAAGCCCAATCAGTTCACAAAGCGCTGACGAGCTATACGTG
This sequence comes from Cryptococcus sp. GC_Crypt_3, assembly GCA_026538395.1. Lineage (NCBI taxonomy): Eukaryota > Fungi > Basidiomycota > Tremellomycetes > Tremellales > Cryptococcaceae > Cryptococcus > Cryptococcus sp. GC_Crypt_3. The sequence goes on from JALPCB010000132.1 coordinate 26,548, forward strand.
CAGGCATCACCAGCAGCTATCGAGGCGAAAGAGAAGGAGCTACACGAATCGCCATACACCATTCCGAACGCGCTCACACTGGCAAGAATTATTGCATGTCCGTTCTTAGGCTATACTATAGTCCAAGGCGACTTTGCCTCGGCCACCGCCATTCTCGTCGTCAGCGGGTTCTCGGACTGGGTGAGTCTTTCGCCAGCTTCACCATTTGACAGACCCTAATGCCGCTCTGCTATGACTCGTAGCTGGACGGTTTCATCGCACGGCGGTACAATAGCTATTCTGTATTGGGTTCCATCCTGGATCCAGCTGCGGACAAGGCATTAATGACGACACTGGTCGGGACGTTAGCCTGGTCCGGATTACTACCTCGTGGGCTGTGTCTTTGGCTCCCTTCTCGGCTCAGCTGATATGACGATCTTGCAGTCCCCCTGGCTATCCTCATTTTTGGACGTGATTTCGGCTTGTCATTATCGGCTTTTTACTTCAGGTACATCTCTCTACCAAAACCCGTGAGTGCTTCCGTACTAGCTGCACGTATACCAGCTGAGTATAAGCAGCGCACACTCAAGAGGTACTTTGACGTCTCTATGCCATCCGCAGAGGTGAAGCCCACGCAAATAAGCAAGGTGAGCTATCGGTCTAGCCACAACAGCTGATTTTCTCGTCCAGGTCAACACAGCCCTGCAATTGTTGCTCATGGGTGTGACTACTATCTCCCCTCTTCTATCCTTCCCTATCGCCGTGCCATTACAGGCTTTACAGTGAGTCGCAATACAATTCAGTAGAGACCAAGCTGACTGCGCTCATGGATTTAGGTGGACTGTGGCGGGCACAACTATATGGAGCGGTTTGAGCTATATTGGTCGAGGTGGAGTGAAGATCCTCAAGCAACCGACCAAGTAGTCGCCCAATGCATTGTGACTTGCTCCATGATCCCACTCTCATGTAACCAGTCTGTATACGATGAAATGCATACATGTGAAGGGAGAAGATCACGTAGTGCAAAATCCACGTCATGTCGGTATTCTAGCTTATCACCAACCGAAATATCAGCGATACGAGTAGCCGTCTGAGCTGTTCTGACTTTTTCGAGTCACTCTGACTGAGAGGAACAATAACAACACCGCTCACAGCTGTGACCAACGACCTCACACAAGACAGCAGCTTCAGCTTCCGCAGCGAGTCAATCACGTCCCCGCTGCCGAGCTTGCATTACTGAGCAAGATTTTACACTTTCGGTTGATCAACTGCTCGAAAGCGATTTTTGGACAAGTCTCAGCTCGGTCCAATACACCTATACCCTCATCCCGTTCCGTACTTCAGCTTCGCAACGCTAGCAAAATGGCAGCAGCGGTCAACACTGCTGCGCCAGCAGGTGCTGTGGTGGTGATGGAGAAGGTGCGCGGGATGTGCCAATGTACATGGTATATATAAAAACTAACGTCACACCTCAACTCGCACAGACCGATAAGCGCGACTACCTCATCAACCTCGAGCAATCCGCTCAGTCGTCATGGCTCGAGAGCAAGACATTCGAGACGGACCCGCCCGCTCTCCCAGAAGGAGTAAAGTCGTACGCCGACTTCTTCGCTACCAACCAGTCGTTTGAGGAGATCCACAAGAAGTATCCCAAATGGTTCGGCACTTTCCCTTACGCGTACATGAACGGAAGTCTCCATCTTGGCCACGCGTTCTCCATCAGCAAGATCGAGTTCGCCGCTGGGTTCGAGAGGATGAGGGGGAAGAGGGTCTTGTTCCCCGTCGGATACCACGCTACCGGTATGCCCATCAAGGTGCGTTTGGGCTGGCCAGTTGTGCAGCCGGAATGAAAGCTGATGTGATCTGCAGGCCGCTTCAGACAAGCTGATCCGCGAGATGGAGATGTTCGGAGAGGACTTTGCTGGATACTCTGACGAGGTGCCAGAGGAGGACGAGCCCGCACCCCCCGCACCGTCCACTGCGCTTCCTGCCAAGTCGCTCGAATCCACCGACCCCTCAAAGGGAAAGAAGGGGAAGCTCGCCGCCAAGTCGACTGGCCTCACCTATCAGTTCCAGATTCTTGAGCTCATTGGTGTGCCCCGAGGAGATCTCAAAAAGTTCGCGGACCCTTACCACTGGCTTGAATACTTCCCTCCTATCGCCAAGCAGGATCTGAGTGGACTCGGCGCCAGAGTCGACTGGAGAAGGCAATTCCTGACAAGTGAGCATCAATCTCGGCTGAATGACATAGCATGAATGCTCACGTCATATCGTACCGCAGCCGACGCCAACCCGTACTATGACGGCTTCGTCCGGTGGCAGTTGAACAAGCTGTACAAGCAGGGCCGAGTCAAGTTCGGCAAGCGATATACCATTTACTCCCCGAAAGATGGTCAACCCTGTATGGACCACGATCGTCAGAGCGGAGAGGCGGTCAACCCTCAGGAGTACACCGCGGTGAAGATGGAGGTCATCGAGTGGGGACCTACTGTCTCTAGTGAGGTCAAGCAGGCGGTCGGCGGGAAAAAGGTCTGGATGGTTGCGGCGACTCTCCGACCCGAGACCATGTGAGTGTCGCAGCAAACGGTCTGATTCTGGCTGACAGCTATTCAGGTACGGACAAACGAACTGCTTCGTCGGGCCCAACCTCAAATACGGCATCTTCGAGTCCTCCGACAACGAGCTCTTCCTTGTTACCGAGCGCGCAGCACGGAATATGGCCTTCCAGGGCACTTTCGACCGTCCCAAGGGCGTCTTTGAGAAGGTTGCGGATGTTACCGGATCAGAGCTTCTCGGAACAAAGGTCGCTCCACCATTCGGTATCGCCAAGGAGGTCTACGTCTTGCCCATGGAGGGTGTTCTCGCCACCAAGGTGAGTAAATGATCGGAATGTCGAGAACAAAGCTGATAGCGTACTAGGGTACTGGTGTGGTCACTTCCGTTCCATCCGACTCGCCTGATGACTACCGAACCCTCATGGACCTGCGCAAAAAGGCTGAGATGTACAAGATCCAGCCAGAGTGGGCCGCTGTCGACCCCATCCCCGTGCTCAAGACCGCCAAGTACGGTGACATGGCTGCTGAGAAGCTCTGTACCGAGCTCAAAATCCAGTCGCAACGTGACAAGGATAAGCTTGCCGAGGCCAAGGACTTGGCGTACAAGGAGGGATTCTACAGCGGTGTCATGACCGTTGGCGACTTTGTGGGCCAGACCGTGCAGGACGCAAAGCCCAAGGTCAGGCAACAGATGATTGACGCCGGTCTTGCCGCGCCCTACGCCGAGCCCGAGAGCGAGGTCATCAGTCGAAGTTCCGATGTCTGCGTTGTTGCGCTTGTGGATCAGTGGTACCTCGACTACGGAGAGGATGGTTGGAAGGCGCAAGCTTTCAAGTGAGTGCGGAAGTGTGAGACAGCCATGCTGACTCGTTGTAGGCTGCTCGGACGGATGAACACATATCAGGACGAGACTCGAAACGGTTTCGAGGCTGTCCTCAACTGGCTCAACCAGTGGGCGTGTGCCCGATCATACGGCCTCGGCTCGAAGCTGCCATGGGATCCAGTCTGGCTCATCGAATCGCTTTCCGACTCTACCGTCTACATGTCGTACTACACCGTGGCCAACCTGCTCCACCAGGACATGTTCGGCAAGCAACCCGGTGTACTCGGCATCACCCCCGAGCAAATGACAGACGAGGTCTGGGAGTATGTCCTTGGCTCCGGTGAACTGCCTGCGGACAGCCCTGTGGACGTGGAGAAGGCCTCGCAGATGAAATACCAGTTCAACTACTTCTACCCTGTCGACGTCCGATCATCAGGCAAGGATCTTATCCCCAACCACCTGACATTCTGGATCTACTGCCACGCCGCCCTGTTCCCCGAAAAGCACTGGCCTCGCGCAGTCCGCACAAACGGGCATCTCATGCTCAACGGAAAGAAGATGTCGAAGAGTACCGGTAACTTCTTGACTATGAGAGAGGCGACCAAGAAGTATGGTGCCGATGCGATGAGAATGACTCTGGCCGATGCTGGTGACGACATCACCGATGCCAAGTGAGTCGACGTGCATGCAAAAGGAGTCGTCCGTCGCTGACATCGTCATAGCTTTGAGGAGAGCGTCGCCAACGCTGCCATCCTCCGTCTTCACACTGCATGCACTTGGGCCGAGGAAATCAAGGCGAATGAGTCGACACTCCGCGCTGGCGAATTCAACGATTTCGACCGGGGCTTCCAGACTGAGATGGACGCGTTAATCGAAAAGGCGTACAATGCGTTTGACGCGTGAGCCATCGACTGCTGCTTTGTACAACACAGATGGTATGCTGACAGCCACGCAGGATGGAGTTCAAGGGTGCGCTCAAGGCGGGCATGTACGACTTTGAGAATGCGCGAAACTGGTACCGACTTGTCACCGACCCCGTGAACGGTGGCGAGGGGATGCACCGTGATCTCATTTTCTCCTGGATCCGATACAACACCTTGCTCGTTGCGCCGTTCACTCCCCACTACTCGGAGCATCTGTGGAAGACTGTTCTCGGCGAGACATCATCGATCCAGAGCGCCGCGTTCCCCAAGCCCTCAGGCCCGATCAACCGGGGCGCACTCGAGCAGACCGACTACATGCGCGGTGTGGTCGACTCGATCCGATCAGCCGAAGCTCTCATCGCCAAGAAGAAAGGAAAGGGAAAGAGCGTTACGACGTACGATGCATCAAAACCCAAGCGGGCGAGGATCTACGTCGCGAGCAATTTCCCCGAATGGCAAGATAAGCCCGTCAGTCTCGTCCAAGCGGCCTATGCCGACGGCGTCGTGGACGAGGTCAAGCTGAGGAAGAGTCTCGAGGAGAGCGGTCTGATCAGGGATAAGAAGGCAATGCCCTTCGTCCAGATCCTCAAGGTGCGTATTGGGCACTGAGTTGCGTGCCATCTAGTGAAAAGACCCAAGCTGATATTCAACTTCTTGATGCGAGTAGAAAAGGGTCCAGGTCTCAGGCCCAGCAGCGTTCGACCGCACGCTCCCATTCGACGAACTACACTCGCTCCGAATCCTCGTGCCGTACATCAAATCATCGGTGAAATTCGAGGATGTGGACGTGATCAGCGTCTCACAAGCTCGCGAGCAGCTCGAGGCGCAGTCTGGAGATGTGCCTGAGGGTGGTTATTTGAAGGAGAAGATCGATGTGGCCGAGCCGGTACTCCCAGGTGTGCAGTTCTGGAATGTCGTCGCGTGATTCATACGTTACTATGTGATTGTGATGAAGGAGACGAAGGTGGTATTGGACGTATTTATGCATACATCGCTTTCGACTTGTAACTGTGCTACCAACTCATGGCATCCTACAGAGGCTCAATAAGGCTTCAAAGCCTGCCTCTCAGACAAGAACGCCAGTTCGTCCTCCTCCACCTGCTCATCTTCAGGCAGGACGACCGCCGCCTCATTATCATCGTCGTTATTATCCCAGAACTGATCAAAGGGGATTCTAATCCTGATCCCACGTTCGAGAATGAGTTCAGCCCAATCTTTCAGTTCTCGAAGGGTGAAATGCGGTCGGAGCGCAGGAGTGAAAGGGAGTAGGTATAATGCTATCCCGCATGACACGTTCATGCACTCGTCAGCTCTGATATTCAAATGTGGCATGAGAGAGAGAGACAGAGACGTACGCTTGCACCCGCCCAAGGCTGATACGGCGCGATAACACAGCTGCTTAGCAGTAGTGTATCTGCCCATGAGCGTCTCGAACTCGATATACAGCATCCACAGCGGAGCGGAAGACCGTCCTCTGTGCAAAACAGTAAAGGATGTTGGCTATGCAGCGTCATGCTAGGAAGAGGCGATACTTACGAGACCGAATTGACCGCTTTGTCCAGGACCATCCTGACTCTCTCGGCGCCGCCTCCTCCGTGGTCCCAGAATGTCCTATGGGCCGAAACGCCTTCTGCCCAGATCGACCACAAGTATCCCACCACCCCGGCACTGTCGTGATGACCAGGGTTGGCAGAGGTGATACTGGCAATCAAGCGCTGTACGCGGCCGTACACCCTGCCTCCCAGCTCGCCGTATAGGTAGAGGGATAGGAAGCTGGTATTGTTCGGGAAAGACGATAGTGCTTGCTCTAGGACATCCCGCGATAACGATGCTGGCGAGGCATGGCGAGTCGTGTGGACGTAGAGTAGTTTCGTGAGTAGTTGTAGGGCTTCTTCGGCTGCGGCACTGGTGGGTGGGACGGAATCGATATGATCGATTATGAGAGATCGAGCTGCTTTGATGTCGTTGCTCAGATAGGTGAAAATGGTGACAAGCAGCAACTGGCTCGCGTCGTACGGGGTGGTCAGGGAGGAATAATGCTTCGGTGCTGTCAGCAAGAGCCCCCTCTTATTCGACAACCGGCTTACCTGTCTCGCCTTGAGCATTGAGATAGACGATGGTGCCTTGGCGATTTGATTTGGGTTCGCATGTTCCGCTGCAACGCGTTCCATCAGCATCCCGCACATTACAATAGCACTCTACGAGACTCACACAGACGCTCCTCGCCCACTCCAGCGGCCATAAGCAACACCTCCAGGCACCTCTCGCCATTTGCAGCTTCAAAGTACTCCATTTCCGCCCATCCGGCCCACAGGTCATGTTCGTCGGCAGACTTGGATTTGGAGCTGGTCTCTGCTGCTCTCACAGCCGCCGCAGCTTGAAGCGCGGTGACATAAACTGTTCTTGCAGCGCTGAGATTACCTCGTTGGCGCTCAAGGCGAGCGTATCCCTCCCATAATAGAAGGTTGTCCCTGTCGTTGGCCAAAATCGTTTTGGCAAGCTTGACAGCCCTGCGAGAGAAAAGTAGTATTAGCTTGCTGTGTCGTGATTTCGACATGCATTGGGAGGGAGAAAACCCACCCCTTGGGTGAAACTGCAGCCTCGAACGCGAACGAGGCCAAAGTGAATGCTGGATCGGGCACGAGCGGTCGCAAGAGGGTGAACGCGTTTCTAAGTCTGTCGTCAGATATGGCCAAGTGTCAATCACATCTTGACTCACCGGACAAACTCGACGTCGATGGATCCCAGATCGATCGCGTCCATGTCACGGAACCACACGCCGTGCTTAGCGAACATGGTCCCTCTGTCCTGGGACCAGCACTTGACAGGACACTCAAAGGGATGCTCCAGACCCCTCGCACGTTCAGGCTCCATCGGCTCGCCTCCTACAGTCTGCCAAGGGATCCTCTTGACGCCTCCTCTGCGGGGCCAGAAGGCTTGGCGGAGACTATCATTGTATGCCAATGTCCATCGAAGATGCGGATCATTACCTCCCGCCGACGTGCTCGGCACGTCGGGAGGAGTGAATGGAAGACCGAGGAAGGTCAGGAAGGCGTAGATCGATTGCAGGCGAACTTCTGGCGTGAAGATGGGGAATAGGAGCGGTTGTATGTCCGAGAATAGAACTATATGGAAGGGGTCGTCCTCCGTAGCATCGTCTAGGTCGGTGGCGCGTCCTGGTCGGCGGTATACGAGGTCCGCATGCTTTTCAGCTTCGAGCCACCGCTCAAAGGGGTCTAAAGCGGCGTGAACAAGGGGTTGCGCAGCAGGCTGTATGGTCTCGGCAGAAGAAGAATCTCGCCATCCCCCAGCGGAGGTCTCGCCCAGGCGGGGGAGCTCATCGTCCCAGAAACCTTCGAATTCGGAGAGAACACCTTCGAACCAGGCGTCCCGCGTTGAAGGGTCTGGTTGATAGCGGAGATGATCGGGCTTGAAGAAAGTGCTACACATGATTGTCAGTGATACCACGCTGCAATAGACGTCACGACGTACATCTCCATGAGAGCTTGAAAGGCGGCGAGCGCTCGTTCCTCGTAGCCTAGGAAGAGGGTCAGCGAAGAATCGTCAGAGTACTGAGACGACTCACCGGCCTGCTTGAGGAACAGACACGCCCGCAAGAAGAGGTAGACGAGATTCTCCTCGCGAGCTTGTTGATTCTCGGCTATGGTCATGGCATCAGACCAGGTCAATCTCGTGTGGATGCATAATGTCTCACCTGTGAATCCGCTTTTGAGTTTCTCGAGACATTCGATGTAGACGTCGACGACCTCATCGACGCCTCCTGCACCGCTCTGCCCGCCGCCGGCATTGCCAGCCGCATCGTCTTTACCGAACCCTTGACCTTCTCGCCAAGCAATGTATCCCAGCCAGACATCCATCATACTCTCTTCATCGACCTTGACCTTGGACATATCGCCCTGAGCAGTCAACTCCCGAATGACATTCTTCCACCGTCCCGTGACTTTCTCAGGCGACCAGAACTGTTCAGCCGCTTTGAGATAGGCGATGTGCAGTTTTGTGGAGTACATATTGGCTTCGTGTGCTTCCAGTGCTCGTGAGAGGATGGAGAGCATGACCTCGGCTCTGGCTCGGGTGGTGGGTAATTGTGCGGGGTCTGAAGAACCGGTCGTCCGCTCGTTCTCGGGCGCGAGGCGAAGATGTAGGCGAGAATAGTCTATCCAGGTCTCTAGGTCGTCGGGATGATCACGCAGATGTTTCTCCATCTCGGCAGTGCGTCTGCGGACCACTTCTTCGAGGGTTGAATAGTTGCCGACTGCAGCTCGGAAAGCAGCTAATTCTTCCTCCTCTTCATCAGGTTGATGAGTGATGCTCCGATATGCTGGTCCATCGTTGTCATCCTTCTGAACCCGACTTTCAAGAGCGATCACGTCTGAGTGAGGGTCGAAATTACTCTGCGAGTCTGAGGGTTGTAGCAGAATCCGCCGTAGATGTCGTCCCGCGGAAGATTCAAGCGGTCGAGCAGAGTATCGAGGTATCTGAACAGAGTCAGCTGGTTCGAAGTCACCTGAATTTTGCAGCTCACATATGGCCTGCCCATGGGGGCGACTTCCACGCCCTTCTGAGTTCGTTCACGAGAGTAGACCAAGCGCAGGATATCGGGCAAACCAAGGATCCGATTTTCTGCAATGTAATAATTTAGTCAGCGTCGTCTATTCCTAACTCGGATAGGTACACTTACTGCCGTCGCGGCGATATCTAGGCGCAGAGGTAGATGCCGCACTTGAGTACCGTTGTAGATCTCGGTCTCCAGCGGTATCAGGGAAGAACGCTTTTGACGATGTCTATCAAAACATCGACGGCATCAGCTCTGTCTACGCGTACGGTGGGACCAGCGAAGAACTTACAGGATCAAATGGCTCTTCGTACCCATTCTTGCCCACTGTGTTCGACGCCTCATACCACGGCACCCCATCTTCTGCTCTAGTCCACTTATCTCCAGCTCCTCGTGTTCCTTCGTCCGCGTCGTCGCCTATACGGTGATCTCTGGTCTTGCCTTTTTCCACCTCGCCGCGGATCAGTCGTTCGGCCTGCTCGCGATCGCGCCGTCGTCGATCCTCCTTGTATCGTCTCTCGGCAGACTCGGATCTGTCATGCTTCCCATCCCCCTCTTTCTTCCTATCCCTGTCCTTATGTCGATGCTCGCTTTCGTCTTTCGCTCGACTCCTATTCCGACTCCGCTCGCGCTCGTGATCCCGGCGTCGACGGTCCACATCCCTCCTGTCCGCATCGCGTTTTCGACTGTCCTTGTCTGACCTGTGCCTGTCGCCATCTCGCTTACGGTCATGACGGCCATCACGAGCATGCTCGTCGTCGCGCTCCCGTCTCTTGCTTTGTCGATTATCAACATCACGGTCGCGTGAGGGTTCCCTCGACCGCCTCTTCGCCTTGTTCGTCGATTGCAGCTCAGGGAACGACCCGAAGCTCGGAGCTGCTCTCGAAGGGCCAGCCACCGGCTCGTCCCGCTTACGCTCCGCGGGGAGGTCGGGGAACGACGAGAAGCTTGGAGCGGAGCTCATAACACCTTGCGCTCTCGATGTCCACTTAGAAGAACAGACGACAATGTTGGACGAGAAAGAATCACCTCCACTCTGTGCTTTTGCGAAAGCACGCGAACGGGATCAAATTGGGTTGTATCTAGTCGAGGATGGCGACGGTGGCAAGACGATATAGTGTACATGAGGGTATAATGTGGAGCATATAGTACAGATACAGAAGGCATTACTCGAGACCTATTCCGAATGACACGCCAGAACATCTAGACCAGGAGAACAGAGTTGATACATCCGTCGTTCTCTGCAAAGGTCAGATGTCAGCTGTGGTACTTCAAGGTTGGAAAGTCGCTCAGCTAACCTGGGTTGTTGGTGATTTGCGCGTACTCTGCAAGGGATAGACGTCAATTCCAGGACAGCCATAACTTTTGTGCCCAACGGCACTTACTCGACCACACGACCTTTCCGCCGGTAGTGACCATACCCAGCTCGCTGACATTGACTTCGACAATCGTACCCTTGGTCAGAACACCTGAGGTTGGGTTAGTGGCTTGCTCACTGCAAGCGAACGTTCAGAAAACCCACCAAGTGACGTGTACAAGGGTGATTGAGGGTTCTTCTTGACGCCGAGGATGGGCAATTGGAAAGTGGTTTTGAGCTCGGCTATAGGCAGTTTTAGCTTTGTAGCAGATGGTTTTGGCACGACGAGACTTACGGTGAGTGACATTTGCCTTGGACATACGCTACGAGGATGTCCCGTTAGCATTTGAATAAGCACGACTCAGCCAAAGACATACCAGACCCATAGGGCGGATGAAGCGCTAGTTCAATATCAGCACATGTCACGACGACCTGTACACTTCTACTCACCTCGAGCTTCACGGGCTTTCGAGTAAAGCCCTCGCCAACGAAAGTAGCCTTGTTGACCATTCTCTTCCAGCTCTTCGACTTGCTCTTTCCGGTCTTGATGACCTTGAACATCTCCTCTTCTGCGATACCCCTGACTTTGGGCAGGGGGACGGCGTACTTGGCTGCGCGGTCCTTTCGCCTGTCCTTGACTGCTGACGACAGTGCTTTTGCGTCCTGCACATCAGATCTTCAGTCAGCTGAATACCGGCAGGTAGTTGGCGGGCAGCTGACCTTTTGACCCTCTCTGTCCAAGAGATAAGTGGGCAAAGCACCCTCCTGCACCGCTCCATCGTCCTTCTGCTTGACGTTTCGCTCATCGTGCGCTTTCAGCGTCTTCTTCATCTGCACCTTCTCAGCATGACGCTTAGCATGCATGACCTTGGCCCTGTGTCCGAAGATCTTCTGTGCGTCGGCGGACGACTTGTGCGCTTCACGTGCGGTTCGCTTTCGCCTACAGAGTAGATATGGTCATGAGTGTCGATCGCGGCGCTGCATGACACTGGCTGACGAAAGAGACTCACGCTCGCTCCTCGTGATCCAGACGACGACCATGTCGCTTCCGGTGCTCGTCCATGTACTCATTCTATGGATTATATTAGATTAGACCCTTCGCTCGTGGGAAGGAAGCAGAACGGACCTGAGGCTGTGAGCGGCGAGAACGTTGTCAGCGATGAATCACGTATCTGTCATATGTGCTTACCATCTTGGCTGATCTATTCCGGTTTGTAGGTCAGATAAGGTATAGTATATGTCTCTCGAAAGGTGTTAGAGAGCGGATGGGAGAGTCGATACATGTACACGATACAGTGGATTGGCGTCTGGTGCAAAAGTGAAAGTGGAGGAGAAGCAAAATTTCTGATCCCGCGTATCTGGACGATTTGTTTTTGACTTTTTTTGGACACTGCTACGGGAAAGCTCTTCTGGCACCATACATATCATCGAGTGCAGCAAGCATACAAGCATCAGGCCAACATGGGATTATCAGAGCGCAAGGTCAAGCGTGAGCTATACATCTGTCGTGGAGTACAAATTTTTGCTAATACGAGCTGATAGAACGGATCGGGCTCGACCCGCGCAACTTGTCGTGGTCGGACGACAAATCGCGGTTCTCGTACAAGCACATGTCCAATTTGGGCTGGCAGGAGAGCAAGGGACTAGGCTCGGACCAAGATGGGAACCCGAATCATATTGCCGTGGTGAGAAAGCTCGATAATGGGGGTATTGGTATGGCGCGAGCGAGGAAGGAAGGGGACGATTCGGCTGTGGGTGCGGGTCAAGCGGGACAGGGGTTGGAGGACGTCCTTAAGCGGTTAGCTGGGGCGAGCGCGAGTCCAAGTCCAGCGCCTGCGCCCGTAGGGACGGACGCTGAGGAAGCCCCGAAGAAGCTCAGAAACAAGATGGCGTGGGTGATACCGAATTTATCGCCTGGACTACAGCTGATATCGCTGCCTGCAGATCCCGACAGAAGCACCTTCACTCCAAACGACTAGCTTCATCATCACCAGCAGCTCTCGCAGCGATCCTCGGTGTACCTATATCATCTCTCCCAGCGTCGCCTTCTCCTGCCCCGTCCTCTTCGTCGAGTCCACAACCCGAAGTGCAGGCCCAAGCATCATCATCGACATCAGCCAACGAGCGCACTGCGGACGAGACAGTGACTACTTCGACGTTATCTGTTTCAGACTATTTCAGGCAAAAGATGCGCGAGAAAATGGCAGCTCGTCAAGGCGGTGGTAGTGGAAGCGGTGCGTCAACTCCTGTCCCCGAGGCGGAGCTCCCTGCTAGTTCACTAGAGAGGATCAAGGAGGATACCAAAGTAGCTGTGGGCGGTGCAGCGTGGGAAGGGAACAAGGTGTCCTTTGCGCCGACTGAGGAGGTGGTGGAATTCGAGCCTACATTGGAGATTGTGGATGAGGCCGAAGCGGCTGGAGCTATTGATGAAAAGGCCGCGAAGAAGGCGAGGAAAGAAGCCAAGAGGCTCGCCAAGCTCGCTCAGGCGTCCGACGAAACGGTGCCTGCGTCAGAAGCTATCGCTGTGGAGGTCGAGGCAGCTCCGTCCACTGATGCCTCACCTGCTGGGAAGAGCGAAGACGCCGAGAAAGCCAAGAAACGAGCAGAGAAGGAGGAGAAGAAACGACGGAAAGAGGAGAAGAAGGCTATGAAGGCAGTCGAGGCCAGTGCGACCGGGGCCGAGGCCACGAGCGAGAAGAAGAAGAGAAAGCGGGATGGCGAGGCGATGGTTACAGAGGATCGGGAGGAGAAGTCGAAGAAGGACAAGAAGAGCAAGGCATAGTGGGTGTGCCAAGCATCTTCGAGGGGATCGAGTGAGAATCGCAACGTCAGTGACGGGCGGCGGTCTGTCCGGGTCATTAGGTAGATCAATCTGTTGTTCATTATGTACTTCTTCATATGCATTGATGGTTCGCATGGGAAATCAGTCATGTGAGATGGTCATTTTTGTATATCAATCTTGGGAAACAAGCGTCCAACCTGGGGGTCAGCAGGTCGCCCTGCTTCATTGGTGTGTACCCATCGAATGACTGACAGCAGGGGGTTTTAATTGCAGCTAATCGAGGTTGATGAGGTTGATCAGCGTGATGCTTGAGCAGCAGTCCCGTCAGCAGTCATCCAACACAGTCAACCGTGTATCATCGAGGTCAGCCAGAGAGTCATGGCCGATCGTGGAGAGTCAGGTAGCCCCTCTCGCTTAGCAACAGCTCAGGATCGTGTGCCAAATGAACCTTTTGCCGTACCATTGACATCCCCACTGATCAGTGCCACTCTGCCACGTATTGCCCCCCCCTTCGACGCACACGCGTGTGTCAAGTGGAGGTTTGCTCTGCTCTGCTTCCGGATCCGGGTTGATGCTCAGGTATCTCAGGCATGATGAAGGGACCGTTGCGGTCGACAGCTCAGGCACCGAGTCCCATGCGATGCGGACCGTTGGAATGCCACACCTCGGCGCTGTCTATCGGCGATAACGAATATTTGTTCCATGATATATGCCAATTTATCCCTTCAAAATCCGGGTTGTCGCTGCAGTGAAGTTTTTTAACTGGCTGCGAGGGTTGGTTCACGACTCCAACCTGCCAAACTGGAAAGGAAAGGAAACTAGATAGATACGCCCCACTTTTTCCACTCCCTTTCTTTCTCCTTCTTCTTCTTTCTTCATCAGACTAATCAAGTCACAAAACTATCTATACTCCTTACACACATCCTCATCGTGAGTCAGCGTCTCCATCTCACATGCGTCGCTCTTCGTAGATTCGTTTGCAGTGAGGGGGAGCAGCGCGGCGTCGCCGTCGTCGCGGTGTCGCGCGAGGGGAAGTTGGCCGGGGTGGCAAGTTCGGTTGAGCTGCACACTTCGTTCCTGTCTTCGTACTCAGAGCATCTCTGCACCCTCACGGGCGCCTTGAGGACTCTGGCTCGCGTCAGCCTCGCTCTTGTCGTCAAGAAGACGCGTTGATCCCCCTCGGCGCGAAATTCTCTTGTCATTCAACCTTGTATTACAATCTGCCACATCTCCCCTATTGTCTCGTATCTAGCAATTGTTATAGCCTCAAAAGCTGATCACCCATTTCCTTGCAGTAAAAACCGTTCAAAATGGGTAAAGTAAGTAGCGACAAGTTTTCGTCTGAAAAATTTCCCATGTCTCTTTGTCTAATCTGGCTTTCGTTGCGCCGCTCAACAGGACAAGGGTCACGTGTAAGTGCATCGTCTATCGCTTTGACATTCCCCGCTGACCCTCGTCACAGCAACGTCGTCGTCATCGGTCACGTCGACTCCGGTAAGTCGACCACCACCGGTCACTTGATCTACAAGTGCGGTGGTATCGACAAGCGTACCATCGAGAAGTTCGAGAAGGAGGCTGCCGAGCTCGGCAAGTGTGAGTAAATTTGTCTCCCATAATACGTCCTCGCGGCTGACGCCGCGCGCAGCTTCCTTCAAGTACGCTTGGGTTCTTGACAAACTCAAGGCCGAGCGTGAGCGTGGTATCACCATCGACATTGCTCTTTGGAAGTTCGAGACCCCCAAGTACAACGTCACCGTCATCGACGCCCCTGGCCACCGAGACTTCATCAAGAACATGATCACCGGTACCTCCCAGGCTGACTGCGCCATCCTCATCATTGCCACCGGTATCGGTGAGTTCGAGGCTGGTATCTCCAAGGACGGCCAGACCCGTGAGCACGCGCTCCTCGCCTTCACCCTCGGTGTCAGGCAGATCATCGTTGCGTGCAACAAGATGGACACCTGCAAGTGGTCCGAGGACCGTTTCAACGAAATCGTCAAGGAGACCACCAACTTCATCAAGAAGGTCGGTTACAACCCCAAGTCGGTTCCTTTCGTCCCCATCTCCGGATGGCACGGTGACAACATGTTGGAGGAGTCCGCCAAGTGAGTGGGACAAGCTTTCGATACGTTATCTATCTAACAACCCCTCAGCATGCCCTGGTACAAGGGCTGGACCAAGGAGACCAAGGCCGGTAACTCCAAGGGTAAGACCCTCCTCGAGGCCATCGACGCCATCGAGCCCCCTGTCCGCCCCACCGACAAGCCCCTCCGTCTTCCTCTCCAGGATGTCTACAAGATCGGCGGTATCGGCACAGTCCCCGTCGGCCGTGTCGAGACCGGTATCATCAAGGCCGGTATGGTTGTCGTCTTCGCTCCTTCGAACGTGACCACCGAAGTCAAGTCCGTCGAGATGCACCACGAGCAGATCCCCGAGGGCCAGCCCGGAGACAACGTCGGCTTCAACGTCAAGAACGTGTCCATCAAGGACATCCGTCGTGGAAACGTCTGCTCCGACTCCAAGAACGACCCCGCAAAGGAGGCCGCCTCTTTCAACGCCCAGGTCATTGTCCTCAACCACCCTGGTCAGATCGGTGCCGGTTACACTCCCGTTCTTGACTGCCACACCGCCCAGTGAGTGTCTCGTATCTTAGAAAGTCGTTTGCTCGCAAACAAGCACTACAAAGCATCTCACCCGTCTCAAACCCCGCTGACAACCCCCTTTAGCATTGCATGCAAGTTCGCCGAGCTCATCGAGAAGATCGACCGTCGTACCGGTAAGACCATGGAGGCCGCCCCCAAGTTCATCAAGTCTGGTGACGCCGCCATCGTCAAGCTTATCTCCCAGAAGCCCCTTTGTGTTGAGAGCTACTCGCGAGTTTATTCCCTGCCATTCTCCGCATGCAGCGCCGTCAGCTAACGCCATTGAATCAACAGTGACTACCCCCCTCTTGGTCGTTTCGCCGTCCGTGACATGAGGCAGACCGTTGCCGTTGGTGTCATCAAGTCCGTCGAGAAGTCCGACGGCAAGGGTGGTAAGGTCACCAAGGCCGCTGAGAAGGCCGGTGCCAAGAAAAAGTAATCGGCGTCTCATAGACCTGGTTTTCTTTCTCTTTGATTATATTGCCCAGCATCGTACTTCCGTCATGCAACGTTGTTCATGATTGCGCGAATTTTATCATTGTGACCTTGCTTCATAAGTCCACCTTGCCCCATAGTCCATCAAACAGTAGTCTTTGTCGCAGCTGCACATGAGCCCGTTGGTGTATCTAAGCGTGCTTGTGCTTGCCTGCTTGTGAGGCTTATGCGAGATGAGTGCTGGGAGAGGACGGGAAAGAGGCGTGGAAGAATGCAGGCAAATTGATCCCGTCCCTCCACCTGCCAATGTCAAGCAGTCTGTGCTCAACTCGTATACATCCTTTTCCTCCCCTCTACATGACTACAACTCTATGCCAACGACAGACCACCGATCATGCCTCAGGACGACGCTGCGGTGCCAATTACCAACACGCTCTTCCCCCCTCCCCCACCATACTTTCAGTCATACACCGACGAGAACATAGAGCGATACGAGCAACTGACCGGCTCGCCGCTATTTGCCAGTTCCAGTTCCAGTTCCAGCTCGAGTCGAGCTAAGGGAAAGTCGGGCGATGCCACTTCCTTCAATGGCAAAGGCGATGGTGATGGCGGATCTATCAGTGTGGACTTGAGTGAAGCGGAGAGGAGCGAAATGGTGGAGTTGATGGGGAAGTTGGTCAAGCCGGACGCTGGGTGGGTGGAGGAGGACGGGCGGTGGATGGCTTTTGGGCAGATGTACACTGTGCGTCCTGGCGACTTTTCCTTCCATCACTATCCCTCTAGGGATGCTCATGCTGATATCTCCAATGGAATGTGCATTAGACACAACCGAACATCCCCACAGCGCAATCCATAGGTTTACCGGCATTCTTCGAACCCACGGCCCAACCACAGCAAACTCTTCCTCCGCTACTACACTCATTCCTACATACTCTGCTCTTACTTCTTGACGCATTGACGTCTACTGCTCGAACGCCTGACGAGCTCGCTGCTGCTGGCTGGGCTCACGAGGGGGATCAGGTACGTGGACTTTCCCTCCTCTCACTATCACTGCCGTGCGACTCCGAATCAGCATGCTTTTATAGGTTTGTTCTACGATGCTGATCTGGCTGCTGGCGCAGTACATACAACACTTGACTAACCTCGCAGCGCACATGATGGTCTCGGCCAACCAGCTCAGGAGCGTGCAGAGCGAGGCGACGTTAGTATTGATGATGGAGAAAGAACTGGAAGAGCGTCGGCGGCAGACAGAGCATCTGAGGAGGTACGTCCTATCTCAGCGCAATCACTGATCTCACCTGCACCTATCCACCGCACCGAGGTGTATCTCAAAGCTGATATCCATGCTTGATGCCTATAGCAAATCCAGAGAGATCGCCTCTACCATCCGAGCATTACGGTCAGCCAGGGGCTTATAATTGGGAACTGGAAGGGAAGCTTTGACCATCGTTGTATTGCCACCATCATGTATCATGTGTCACCTACAATACATAAGCAGAAAGCATATACCCATGCACCGCTGCGACGTCTCCCAGCATTGCCCGTCATGCACATTCATACACCAATGTCCTGGCGACCCTTTACTACCATATTGCAATAACTGCCACATTCACTCATGTCCCTCCACCCGACGCGTTCGTGTAAACCAACGAGTACACCATTCATCTTTCTACATTGACTCTTTTCAACATATCACTCGCTTCCTCACCAAACACATTTCATCAGCAGCAAACGAGATAGTCGACATGGCCTCCGCACCCCTGCTTTCGGGCACGATAGAACCAGATGACGACGGCCCTTCGTTCCCCAAAGGGAGTATCGGAACATCACCTCGACCCACAAATGAGCCCGTGGTCCTGGTCCCTGGCACGACGGCGTCGGGGTTCGCGCCGCCGGGGGCGGGGTCCAACGTCGCTTCTCAAGGATTTGGGAATGCTGAAGAAGGGGGTATAGTGAGTCATGGAACTCCCCGCTTTCGACCCCGACCATTCCGGAGACGGCTCAAGCAGAGATGATCATTCGCTCACGCTCTATCACAGCGAGGAATCCTGAAACAGTCCAGTCATCCGATGTCCTTGGCCTTCCTCTATTTGTTCAGGAGCGCCGCTATAGCCGTCTACGTGCTGTGCGGATTATGTGAGTCCACTCCTCACGTCAAGTCTGTATGGGCTAGGACTCGCGCTGACCCGCGCAGTCACGAGCAACTACGTCCTCAGCGTGAGCTTTCGCCCACCGTGCGACATACTAGGGACATATAGCTCATTTCCTCTGAAT
Organism: Cryptococcus sp. GC_Crypt_3; assembly: GCA_026538395.1. NCBI lineage: Eukaryota > Fungi > Basidiomycota > Tremellomycetes > Tremellales > Cryptococcaceae > Cryptococcus > Cryptococcus sp. GC_Crypt_3. The sequence continues at coordinate 44,891 of JALPCB010000132.1, forward strand.
CATAGATTGTCGTGGTGGTCGTCCTCCTCTCTCTGGACTTTTGGAATACCCGTGTAAGCCGTTTTCCAGGCCTCAGTCGTGGTGTCATAGCGCGACGATTTCTGATACTTGCTCTCGCGCAGAATGTCGCCGGACGAACGCTCGTGGGGCTGCGATATTGGAATGAGGTCGATGAGGAGGGCGAGAGTTCATGGGTCTTCGAGTCGAGAGATGTACGTCTATCATGCCCCCTGCTTGAGTCACGAAGTCAGGATCAGTACTGACGCATACCGTCGACAATAGCCATCCCGCCCCGCAAACCCGATTGATGCCAAGTGAGTTCAGCTTCGTATCAGCCGCTGAACAGTAGCATCCAAGCTGACGTCTGCGCACAGGATGTTCTGGGTATGCTACCCGTTGTCACTCGTGCAGATCACCCGCTCACCCATCACAGATCGCCCTCTACGCCTATCCATTAGGCTGGCTCGCGCTGTTCATAGTATCGCTACTCAAATTTAACGTCTCGTGAGCTGCCCTTTGGTCGAATGACAATGAGGAGCTGACAGCTCGCGCGCAGCTTCCTCCCCATCGTCCTCCTAGCATTAGTCTTCAACCTGTCCAATGTGCTAGGTTTCACGTGGGTATTGTCTCTGACCCATCAGCTGCCAGTAGCCGTGCCAACGCAAACAAGCTAATCTATTGACCCGTAGCTACGCGGACAGAGACGCCCAACGTCGCTGGGCGTCCAGTATTGCTGCGAATGGGAACCTGCTCGGGTTCGGTATTGGTGGGATTGGCGGTCAACTGGTTGGAGGCATGGTGCGAAATAGCTTAGGGCGGGTGCTGGGATAGTCAACACCGTGAAGTTGTGCACTTATAGATGCATCTTACATTATACATACAACATCAACGCTCTACTGAGCCTAGTCGAATTACCTTCTCAAGCCATTGAGCGTAGACCGACCATTTGCTTGAGGTTGTCTAGCACTCGTACCGACTGCCTCGCTGTTTGCCTCGCCAGCAGCATCCGCGCCAACGCCTTGAGACCCCATACCCGTACTCTGCGCCTGAGTCTGCGCAACCCCCATCCAGTATCCAGCCCAATACTGCGCTGTCATCGCGTAGCCCAGAGCGTCGTCCCTGCTGATTCCAGTAGGTTGGACGCCTATTGATGGTCCTGCATGAGCTTGTGCTGGTGCCGACGCGGGTGCTGGTGCTGAGGCTGGTGGGAAGCCAGGTGCGGCTTGAGAGTAGACGTAATCCTCCATCTCCCACTCTGCGTCTTCGTCGTATCCTCCGTCTCCTTCTCCATCTCCATCTTCTCCGTTGACGTCGACGTCTGTGCCTCTAGGTACCTGGAGACCGAGCTGGGGCGAAGCAGGAGCATATGTCGGTGATCCCCTCCCGTTAGCTCGAGCATGCCGTGATGCGTTGCCATCTCCTGCGGGAGGGTGGGTGGAGGTGGATGCGTAAGGGTTCACAGAGGAAGTGCTATCAGTGCCATTCGTGTGTTTCGCTTGTTTCGGTTGAGTTTTTGCTCTCTTGGCTGGCGGGGCAGGTTCGGTCGCAGTTGTTTCTGGCTCGGGTAGTGAAGCAGTGTACCATCTATGATCAAGCAATGCAGTCCGTCAGCTAAGTGCTATTCGTCGTCGAGCATCGCTATGCGACAACGCAGATCAAGAGCTAGCTCACGCTGTGTCAAAGGAATTGGCACCGGGTAACGGCCGACCCTGCGCCAGTGCCGCCGTGGCTTTGTCGAGCCAACTTCCCGGGCCTGGATGATGGACCTAGCGAATTGCCAAGATCTAAATCAGCGTCGCTCTGCTCACCAACTTCAGTCGGCAAGCTACGTCGAGCAGATCGCCGACAAGCTCGATAGACAACACGATACCCACGTGGAACTCTTTCATCGCTGCGTCCGAAGCTTTGATGAGCTCGCGATCGTCCCATGCGCCCCCCGGACCAGCGGAGAAGGACAATTCGATGGATTCCATTGCTACTGCTGTGGCGGTATCTGCTTGTAGTGAAGTTGACTCTGATATAGGGGTAAGAGCCATATCTTCTTCGATCGACATTGATTGAGTTGCTGGGCTTGTTAAGAAACCTGGATACGGTGGATTGACGCAGGGCTTCTTCCCACACACGGTATCTCCCGTGCGATTCAGTGTCTTATGTCTGTGTATATTTCGTGCGAGCCGGGTCGATGAAAGGTCGTCAGTGAGAAGGTGTGAAAGTGTATGAAATGCCTGACTTTACACAAATGTCAACGAGCGAGATCCAGTAGTAAGGCGGAGATTGGGTGTATCTCCGCCACAGTTGATTTGCCACTCTCAGACGTCATCATCATCATCAGCATCCTCACCTCCTAGTTCAACACTTTCCACGACGACAATAACATCCTCTTCGCACCCTTTTCCTCACTCTACATAGTCCTTTCTTGCCTCTTGCCTCTACTCAAATCTCAGCATCAACATGGCGTCTACTCTGCCGCAGGTGAGCTGGTATAGCGTCACTCCATAGGCCACATCAGCTCACTTTGTCCTCCGCAGTACTACAATATCCTGGTAGGCTTGAGTGTTTCCTCCTGACCCGGGTCTGTCCGAGGCGCTGACAGCTTTCAATGCGTGTTACAGAAAGTCGCACCAGCGTCTACAGCGTGAGTCTGTCTCGAGCCTGCCAGGATGGCCCAAGACGCTGTGCAAGTTACTGATTTGTCTCCGCCGCAGCGACGAGATCCGTGCGGCGTACAAGCGTGAATCACTCAAGACCCACCCTGACCGCTTGCCTCAAAGCGCAACGCCCCAAGAACGCCGAGCAGCCACCGAGCGCTTCGTGAGTCTAGCTATCACGATTGTGATATTTGTGATCAGGACTCAGGCTCATTCTGTCATTGTAGCAAGCGGTAGCCGACGCGTATTATGTCTTGTCCGACCCCGCGCGGAGGGCAGAGTACGACTCCTTGTTCCGCTCTCGACCCTCGTCAGCGTTCACGGACGACGGCGCATCAGAGTACGAGCAGGAGCAAGCGAGCGGCTCGTTCTTCAACAACTTCGCACAGTACTTCCAGAATGCTACGGGTACTGGTGCGGCAGGACCTTCGACTAGTGAGAAAGCCGGCTTTGGAAGTTCAGGCGCAAGCAACACCGGAGCGAGGCCAGATGCTCATGGTGTCTTTGGAGATGTCTTTGAGGAGATGTGAGTGGGCTCATGCGTCACAAATGGCGGTGCTGACTGCTTCGTACAATCAGGCTGGCACCGGAAGTAGCACATGTTCGACCATGGTGGTCCTGGGTCGGAGGAGCTTCAGGTGCCGCACTAGGTTACATCGTCGCAAACGTTCCTGGAGCGGTCGCAGGAGGTAAGGTAGAGATTTCTTTGGCAAGTCCACCACAGACTGATACCTACGTTTCTTAGGCTTCGCGGGAAACCGCTTGGGTGCCGTTCGAGATGCCAAGGGACGGCCAGTAGGAGAAGTATTCAAGGATCTGGGCGGGTCGCAAAAGGCCGAGGTGAGTTGCTCATACGCGCCAATTCGTAACAGTGCTGAATGTGCGCCTTCAGATCCTTCGTGCACTTGCATTCAAGGTATTGGGCAGTATGGGATAAAGTGTATTATCGTCTCACATTGTGTCGCATCTATATCCGAGATACCCTACGTATACACGCTATGCAATGCGAATGTCCATCTGCACGAGTCGAGTCCTGTTTTTGAGCCATGATGAAGAAGCGGATATAGATCGCCAACTAAGGCGTCTCCTCGATTGTCAGGCGCACGCCGTTCTCGACGACTTCGAACTTGACCCTATACGTCAAGGGAGATTAGCTTGAGTTGAAGTCTGAGTGTGCGAAGGCGTGGTTTGAGACCGGGTACTTACTTTGAGAGATCTGTGACGATCCAATCTGCGCCTGTGCCCTGTAATGACTCGCGCGTATGGCTCGTGCAGACAGCCAAAACCTTTGCGCCGCTCGCTGCGCCAGAGCGGATACCCGACGGCGCGTCCTCCACCACGATGCCTGAATAGTACAAGCAAGAATGGCTCAGATCAGCCACTCTCTCACAAAGAGTGTAATAGAGTATCCCAAGAGAGGACGTACAGTCTTTGATATCCACGTCGATGGCTTTCGCGCCGACGAGATAAGGCTCGGGATCGGGTTTACCTTTACTGACGTCGTCCCCCGTGATGATCGTTGCCGCGGTGGGTATACCCGCTGTGGGCAGAGCGGCTGACGCATAGATGCGCGTGGCAGACGTGACGATTGCCCATACTTGTATAGGCGATTTGTTGAGCTGCACACAGGCGAGCGGGCGAGCGGGCGAGTAGGAGTGCGAGCATGAGTCGAGGTGCAAGGCGAGCGAGAGAGGGCGAGTAGGGATATGGCGTTAGCTAGAGTGAAGGTACTGCAGACGTGACGTATACCAGTGTTGAGAACCACGCACCAGGTTGAGCGAATCGACGACATTGGGCAAAGCCTTGAGCCCGTCTTTGCCCTGCGCCTGCAGCTCCTTCGCCTCGGTGACGATCATGCTTTCGAACCTCTCCGTGGTCTCCTATCCGTGTACACGCATCAGCTCTGCTACCAGCTAGACAGCTGTAGGGACGGGTAGTGGTTCACTTTCAGCTCGACGGGATCCGTGAGGCCGCACCAGTTGCGCATGTTGTCCACTGTCCGTACTCCGTGCGAGGCTGTGGGGGTAAACGTATACACAGATCAGTATCACGCCCAGCTCGCTCTTTCTCTCCTTCTCTATCTATCTTTCTCTCCGTCGCTCGCGCGGGCTCTCTTTCGCGCTCTCGCCTACTGAGCGCTCTGAGCTCTAACGAGCAGCAGCGAAGTGAGTGAAGACAAGGACGCACTGCGCAGGACCTCGTGGATGTCCAGATCGTATTTATCCGCAAACCACCGCCAGGTCGCTTCCACCGCCGGGGTCGAGTCTACGCGGGCGGGTTAACGGCCAATGGCCAGGATGGGTAGGTAAGCGCGTGAAAGCAATTGTCTCATGTCTTTGATCATGGGACAGAACGCACCCAGCAAGGTCCCGTCCATGTCGAACAGTAGTGCTCGCGCTGTTGCGGTAGTAGTGGACATTTCGGGAATTCTGAGATGCAGACAGATACACAACAACAATATAGTCAATGACCGTATTCTCTCACCCCCACTCTCACACACACTTACATTTATATAGATGGTCAAGAAAATAGACTTGATACTCGCTACTTGATCCGCTACAGGTCACTCTTATATACCGAGACGCAAGTGGTTGGTAACAACAACCACATTCACAATGGATTCTACACGAGGACACGTTCACCGTCGAACAAAAGGGTAAACTGGTAAAACGGGTAAACTCTCGATCACCGCCCACAGCCCTCGCAGCATGCGTCGGCGCTCACGGAGAAGACGTAGAACACCAGAACACTCATAAACATAGAACACGGAGAAGAGACTGCGGAAGGACAGGACAGGAACTAGACTACCCACATGCATAATCGTTGAGGCGTGGCAAGAAATAGACTCCGGCGTGTACAATGAATCAAGCCACATTACTTCTCCTCCTTTCCCCCAGCGCCTGGCGCGAACTCCTCCTGACCCTCTGGGTGAGGCATGTCCAGCTTTGTCCTGACGTTGTAGAACACTTTGAGGAACTGTGGGAGGGGGAGTGGGGCCGTGTCAGCGGGGTGCACGAGCTGATGACTATAGAGGTATGACCCACCTTTGTCCTTGCGCCCTGCGCCGAGATACCTTTGTCCTGCAAGTCCTGGTCGTTCATCGCGACCATGTCTCTCCAGTGTGACTTTTCGAAAGTCGTCGTGTATTTATGAAGACGCAACACTCGCAACCACTGCGGCACATCCTCGAGAACTTTCATATCCACGTCGTCTGGTCCGGCCACACCCGCACCTCCACCTGCGCCGCCGCCGCCGGTCTGACCTGGGGCTGGGGATTGGCTCTTGACTCCGCCGCCGAGCATGGGTGAGCGTCTCCCTGCTGGACCGTTGCGACTTGCGCCGAGACGACTCGAGTGCGGCGCGTTGAGGTTGGGCGACGCACCGCCGCCGTAGCCCCCCGAGGCGAATGACGCGGCGGTGGATAATTGCTGCATCGCCAGTACTTGAGCTGCGTTGAGTCCGCCAACGCCGCCGACGCCAGCGCCGAGACCCAAGTTCGCAAAGTTCATTCCAAGCCCTGCCAGGGCGTTTGGATCTGCTCCAATGCCCAATCCGCCAAGGCCGAATTGGTCGATCACGGGAGAGCGACCGAACTGCCCACCGAGCAATGGCGACGTGGCACCAGGCTGCACCGCGCGAGGGTGGACCATCTCCCCGTCGTCGTTGTAAGCGCCAGAGACATTTCGCGAGGTGGTGCCGGGTAGGCCGCCGCTGGGTCTGCGGAACTTCCGCGTATCTTCGAGGGGGACTCGGCCAGCGTTCGCGAGTCCAGCATTTGCCATGTTGAAGTTTGCCATGTTGAGGGCGTTGGCCATGCTGTCTAGCTTTGGATCCGCGAAGCCCGGAACCATGGGCGTGTTGACCATACTAGCCCAGCTGCCGTTGTTGAGGAATGGGCTGCCAGCGGGTGAGGTTGACTCGCCTGGGTGACCGATTCCCAAGCCGACGCCGCCGGACAGACGGGGAGAGCGCTGGAAGCCAGAGTCGTTCTGCCCCGCTTTGCCTGAGAAGTCGGTGCTTTTGGGTCTAGCATCGAATCCGGGCGACCTGCTTCGAGTGGACGTGTTGCTCTCGACACCAGGGGATGATCCGCGCTCTACGACCTGATCGAGCTGACCTTGCCACCTGTCGAGTGGTTGTAAAGTGCCTGGGGCGGAGATGCGGTTTTGTCTCGCTTTGCTCTTGGCTTCGTCAGGAGCGAGGTACTGGTTGGCATTTGGGGAGCCGGTGAATCCGCTGCCACCGCCTGCGGACGGGGACTTGAGGCCCGACGCAGCGACTTTGCTGTCGAATTGGGCTTGCATACCGGCGGAGTTGGGTGGGTTGGGTGAGAGTAACGCGGTCATGGGGTCGGACTGGGCCATGTGGTGGAGGACGCTAAGGAAGAAGCGGATTTGGACAGGGGTCGAATGTTGTAGCAAAGAGTACAGCGCGGCTGTTCTTTCCGCCTCGGACAGGACGCGGAACCCTGCGGGAGGTCAGCGGGGTCTGAACAAAGTAGATGCAACTTACACTGTTCGATCGCGCCAAGCTCTTCGGTAAAGTTCTGATCGGTGCTCGCCGCGGCCATCTCCTCGAGTGTAGCCTCCCAGCTTGCCAGGTGCTTGAACCACTGGTCGATTTGCTCGGCTAGAGCGTGTCAGCTATTACATCTCGACCAGACGAAAGTCACTGAACAGCTCACCCTCTGGGGTCTTTGCCTCTCTGCCCGGGATGAATTCGCTACTAGGCCTCGGGCCTTGAGTCGCGGAGACGGCTCTAGCGCCGAGGGCACCTGACCCGAAGCTAGGCCTCGGACTCAAGCTCTCTCTCCCATGACCGTGATTGAGCGCGACGCTCGAGCTGACGTGTCTCGGATGGGACGTCGGAGTTCCCGGGCCGCCATTTCCCGGGCTGGAGATACCTAGCCCCGCGAAGCCTTTCGCTGCTGAA